>WNYA01000975.1:2024-99782 GCA_019512145.1 Engystomops pustulosus | reverse complement strand
TCTTGACCATGTCTACATGCCTAAATGCCTAGTTGCCGCCACGTGATTGGCTGATTAGAAATTAAGTGTTAAAGAGCAGTTGGACAGGTGTACCTAATAAAGTGGCCGGTGAGTGTATAGTATGAGCAATCAGACCCTATAGGTTTAAAGTACCCTAGAGCATTTGAAATAAGAGTAAAAAAAAATAATACAATTTAAAAATGTTTAAATCACCCCCCTTTCACTAGATCACATATAAAATAAATAAACAGTAAAAATCCTAAAATGCCGGTTCTATCAAAATATAAATAAGATTAACCCCAACCGTGGACACCGTAACGTAAAATAGCCCCCTAATGTCTGAATTGCCACTTTTTCAAAATTTGTCCATTCATGAATATTTGAATAAAAAATTTGTGAACAGTCATATAGGTCCCAAATTGATATAAATTAAAACACCAGTACTTTACACAAAAAATGATACCTTACACGGGTCCGTATACCAAAGTGTGAAAAAGTTATTAAACATTTTTAAAATCCCCTAAAACCTAATAAAACCTATATAAATTTGGTATACCTGCAATCATATAGACCCAAAGAATAAAGAGTAGGCGTCATTTGAAGCGCAGAATGAAAGCCTTAAAAACAGATCCCACAAGCAAACGAAAATGTGTTTATCGTTTTCACTGCACTTGGAATTTTTTTCCAACTTTACAGTACATTGCATGGAATATTAAATGGTTCAACTAAAAGGTCCTGCAGATAACAAGCACTATTACATCTCTGTAAATGTAAAAATAAAAAAAGTTAGCACTTCTGGAATGAGGGGAGTAAAAAACAGAAATGTAAAAAAAGGAAAAAAAGGGCTGAGTTCTAAAGGGGTTAAAGAAGTGTGAAGTAATGCGTTTGTATTCCTAGAATTGAAAGGCCAGGTGCTGGCATTGGTCAATTATCTCATGTTCCATCTCATTATCTTTACCCTTCCACCTTAACCCTGTACAAAACAGCAGGGATATCTCAGCCACAGGTCACTAAAGCTCTATGATAAATCTCCTAGCTGGTATTGTGTGCTATACACCTGCACCTACCCCAGTTGCAGACATAGGTGTGTCATTTGTTTTCCTTTGGGACTTTTTTTTTTATCATAAGTTGGCTTTTATGGAACAGATTTGCAAACAAAGTAAAACATTTACATATACATGTTGTCAAAAGGGATGCACACATAAATTGTATGTTCATGAGTTAAAATACAGCAAAGTAGGAAAGAATCCCATCACCACCTGTGCGAGGAGAGGTCATACAACAAGGAGACATAATTTCTACCAGGAAATAAGCAGCATCTTTATTAGCCCCGTTATACGGTGGTGCAGACTGCTCAGTAGGAACAATAGAGGAATCCAACTAGGAATTACATTTCTTAGTGTGAGACATAAACAGTAAGGGTTTTATACAAACTTGGCGGGACAAGAGGGGGAGGAAAGAAGAGGTGGGGAATGGGGATTGGGAGGGGAGTGCAAGACAGTCATGTATAGTATGTCCAAAGACTGACCCTATGGGAGGCCAATCTCCCACTCACTAGAAGGTAGAAAAGTTGGGGGAGTGGTTTAAGTCGAGCCATGGTCTCCAGGTCTGAGGACATTTTTCTACTGTGGAATGTGAGTCAGCCGCGAGCTCCTTCATCCTTTGGAGGGACAGAATTTCTTCTAGAAGGTCTGTAGCTGAAAGAATTCCCTTAGTATTCCAGAGTCTGGGCACCAGAGCCCAAGCCGCTTTGAGGAAAAAGCCCAGGAGGCGGCGTTTGGCAGTAGGAGTTTGGGTATCATAGAAAAAAGCAAATGGGCCGGGTCATTTTGTAAAATGACACTAGTGACTTTGTGGATCAATCTGATAACCATCTACTTGAAGGGCTGGAGTATCGGGCATTCCCACCATATGTGTGTTATAGTGCCAGGTGCCTGTCTACATCTTCAGCACTCTATTGGGAAAGAATGATGAATTGCATGAAGGTGGGCCGGGACCCAGTACCTTCTTGAAATAATTGTGTAATTCGTTCCTCGGAACTTGTTGGAGATTTGTTTATGGCATAGTTTGAAGGATTTATCCCACTCCTCTGTGCTGTAGGTTGTGTTCAGTTGGCAGTGCCAGGCTGCCACATATGGTCGCATGGTGTCTGCCCATTTGTCTAGATATAAGGCATAAATTGCAGAAATTGGCCTTGGTGTAGGCGTTGCACACCTGTTTGAAGGGGATGACATCTCTATGGAGTTGCATGTTTGATTTAATGGTCCGGTATAAGTGTTGAAATTGTGTATATTCCCATTGGGAGTCAGTAGATATTTGTTGGTTTGGAAGCAGATCACCTAAGGAACTGCAGTACAGTTTTGAAAATAAGTGTGCTTTTCAGTCTGAGAAGGTTGAGAAAAAAAGTAGCTTCTCTTTGAGGAGAAATATGGGTTATCAGTAATTGGTATAGGGGGACATTACTGTCGAAGAGACAGTAATCTTTGGCGTTCTTTACGCAAGGTTCTGAAAATCTGTTCTGTAATGATCAGTAAGATGGCGTTCGTGGGTGATGTAAGTACTCGTCCAGGGAAGGGATTGACATGAGGCGGGTGTTGAACTGTTGCGTAGTAGTACCCTTTACAATCAGGGAGGTCTAGACCATCCTGCAACTCCCTAAGAAACAGCGTGTTCTTTGCTATTCTAGGTGTTGAGAAGGACCAAAGAAAGCGACCTGGCTATTAAAGAATAACGAGTTGAGCGTCAGGGGGATAGTTTGAAAAAGATATAGCACCCTGGGGAGGACAGTCATCTTTAGGCAATTTAAGCTGCCTATCCAAGATATCTTCTTGGATTTCCATTTTGATATGAAGAGTACACAGGCACTTGCCATAGTTGAGTGAGAAAGTTTGAGAGAGATCTGGGGGAATGCTGTTCCAAGGTAGGTAATGGCTTCGTTCTGCCGGGTGAAGAGAAAATGGTCTCTGATTTAATTAGGGCCGGTTCTAGTCCTATGCTCATTGCTACCGACTTAAACTTCTTAATTTTATGATTGCTGAAATGTCCAAAAGTCGAAAGCAAGGACATAATGTGGGCAATAGAGGAGGCCTGGTCCGTGACATATAGTAAGACATTGTCTGAGAAAACCAATCATATATGGATGCCCTCTATAGCCACATCGGTGCTGATCGCAATAAGGAGATATTCGATAACCAATTGGTAGAAGAACGGAGAGAAGGGGCATCCCTGTCTTGTTCCATTATTGATAGTAAATGGGGGGGACAAAGTGCCATTAACTCAGACCTGGGCTGCTGGTGGTCGTACAAAGCTTTAGTTCAAGAAAGCATTAAGGGACCTAGTCCCAATTGTGTCAGGGTAGCTTCAAGGAACCCCCAGTCCACCTGGTCGAAAGCCTTCTCCGCATAGAGGGAAAGTAACAATGTGGGAATGTTGGCTTTTTTAGCATAATTTATGAGGGAGAAGATCTTCAATTTATTGGCCCTAGCCTCCCTGGAGGGGATAAACCCCACTTGATCTGGGTGGACTAAGGGTCCCATAAGCGGTGGCAGGCGGTGTGCGTTGAGTTTGGCATAAATCTTTGCATCCACATTAATAAGGGATATCGGCAGTAACCGTGATATAGGATTGAAGGAGAGGGGAAGGGAAAATTGAGATATTGAATACTGACCTTGTCGGATATAGAGTTAAACATCTTAAGGAGACAGTGCTTTGTAAAATGGGGCAGTATAGCCGTATGACCCAGGACTTTTGCCCAGGGGGAGATGTTTAATGACATTTGATAATTCTTCTGTGGTGAACGGAGCTTCCAGAGAGGCCCTAGTTGAAGGTGATAGGGATGGTTGGGCAGTCGCTTTGATATAATACAATTTGCGAATCCTTTGTTGCATAGCTTCTAGGATGGCGTTCATTTCGTGCCTAACTACCGTTAATTCCCGGAGAGTTGTAAGTTGAAGCGTGCATTTGTGCCTCAACTGCAGTGAGCTGAGGGTTGAGAAGAGAGTGGTCAGTTTGGCACATGCTTGCCTTTTAATCCTGACACCATGTTTGATTAGGACTCCTCTAAGTAAGTTTTTTAGGGCCTTCCATTTGAGTGGTGGAGTCGTGGAATTTAGTCCCTGAGCTAGAAAATCCAGTGCCCCTTGCCTCATCTCCACAAGACATAGGGCATGCTTCAACAGAGACTCATTGAACCTCCAATATTTCTTATGTGGTGCGAAGAAAGACAATGAATAAGAAACTGGAGTATAGTCAGATTGGTACATGGAGCCTATAGAGGACTTATGAGCCACTGAGAGAAGTTCCTGCTGTGTGAGGATATAGTCAATCCTGTTGTAGGAGCCATACACCAGGGAAAATAATGAATAGTCTTTAGTGTTCGGGTGTTGCAACCTCCTGAAAAGACAGGAAACAAAGGCAAACATATAAGTAAACATATTAAGAAACCAAGAAATCTAAATAAATTTGAACAAACGGCTCTGAAAAAACTGGAAAAAAATGAAAAAATCATCATCAAAATGGCAGATAAAGGGGGGGGGGGCACAGTGATCCAGAATAGGGAAGACTTTGAGAAAGAGGCGGGTAATATATTATCTGATTCAAATTACTATCGAAAGATAACAAAAGACCCCTTCCCCATCATTACAAAAACTTTTAATGATCTGATACTCTAGAGGATACTCTAAAGAGGATACCATAAAGGTCTCCTAAACAAAAGAAAAAAGAAATTCATCTGCATAACACAACCCAATAAACCATAATTTTACCATTTGCCGAATATTCACAAACATCCAACCCAACCTCCTGGACGCCCTATTATTTCAAATGTCAACAGTTTAACCAGTAATTTATCTCATTATATGGACCTATACCTGCAACCCTACGCGGTAAAACTTCACAGTTACATTAAATACTCAGGAGACCTCATAAAAAACCTACAAACAATCAAATGGGAGGAACATTTTCTATTCGTTACTATGGACGTAACAGCACTCTTCAGCAATATTGACCATACAATAGTCTTGCTTGTGTCGAACAAATTCTGGAAGAGGATAATAGCATAAAGACAGAACAGAGGGTCTACCTTATAAAGTACCTTGACTTTATACTTCAAAATAACCATTTCACATATGGAGGTGCTACGTACCATCAAACCAAAGGTACAGCTATGGGTACCAAAGTAGCACCTGCATATGCAAACTTATTTATGGGTATCTTTGAAAATATCCATATAACCCCGAGAGAACAACATGGAGGCCATCTAGTCGCTTACTTTAGATATATTGATGACCTCCTTCTAATATGGGGAGGCAACCAGGAAACTCTGAACAGTTATTTTGAAAAAATCAATAATAACCAATGGGGAATAAAATTCACACTGAACATAAAAAGGGAAAGTATATAATTTCTAGACCTAGTAATTGGTCATAGAAACAATAACATTATCAAGGAAACATTTTTTAAGACAGTGGATATAATTATCTACATTTTCAAAGTAACCACCATAAAAATTGGCTTAAAAACATTCCTTATAGCCAATTCCTACGAATCAGGAAGAATTGTACTGACGCCACTACATATAGAGAGCAAGCTAAAATAATAGAAGAAAGGTTTCTCGAAAAAGGATACCCAAAGGAGATAGTAAAGGATGCCAAAAAGAAAGCAGGTCAATATAACCAGCAAGACTGTCTACAGCCAAAAAAGAGAGATGAAGACAATGATAGCAATACAAACAAGAACAAAAATAACACTAGGTTTATAACTACATATACAAATGATCATAAAAGAATGGAAGCCATTATAAAGAAAAACACTGGTATATTCTCTTAAATTATCCTTATCTGGAAAAAAACATCCCTAGAACACCACAATTCACATACAGGAGACCGAGGACTTTAACCCCTTAAGGACGCAGGGTTTTTCTCGCTCTCCAACTTCAAAAATCCATAACTTTTTCATTTTTACGTGTACAGACCTGTGTGAGGGCTTATTTTGTGCGTAACAAATTTTACTTTCCCGTGATGTTATTTATTTTAACATGCCATGTACTGGGAAGCTGAAAAAAAATTCCAAATGTGGAAAAATTGAAAAAAAACCGCACGTGCGTCACGTTCTCGTGGGCTCAGTTTTTACGACTTTCACTCTTCGCTCCAAATAACACACCTACTTTATTCTTTGGTTCGGTGCGATCGCGGTGATACCAAATTTATACAGGTTTCATTGTGTTTTAATACATTTTCAAAAATTAAACGAATGTGTACAAAAAGAAAAAAAAATGTTTTTCCATCTCCTGACGCTATAACTTTTTCATACTTTAGTGCACGGAGATGTGTGAGGGTCATTTTTTTGCGAAATGAGGCAACGTTTTTCATTGCTACCATTTTGAGGTCTGTGCGACATTTTTGATCATTTTTATTTTATGTAAAAAGGTGTTAAGTCGCATTTCGGACATTTGGGCGCCATTCCCGCCTGAGGTCACCGCCGCCCATAACCGCTTTTATATTTTGATAGATCGGGCATTTTGGGACGCGGCGATACCTAATTTGTTTGTGATTTTTACTGATTATTATGTTTTATATCCGTTCTAGGGAAAAGGGGGTGATTTGACCTTTTAATATTTTATAAATTTTTTTTATTTTTTAAACTTTTTTTTAAATTTTTTTTTCCACTATTTTTTAGACCATCTAGGGTACATTAACCCTAGATGGTCAGATCACTCCTACCATATACTGCAATACTTCTGTATTGGCAATTTGGCATTTTTGCAGGTCTACAACATACAAGAAGCCACTGGCTCATTGTAACGAACCTGCATAACCATGTGCCTGTGTCAAAAGAAGACCCGAGGCTACCATGGTAACGATCGCTGCCCCACGACTTGCGGGGCGTGGCGGGCGATCGGAAAAAAGATGGCGGCGCCCGCGCGCCGCCGTCTTTTAAACGCCGCCGGCGACTTGCCGGCGGCGTTTAGAGGGTTAATAGCCGCATCGGTGCAAGCACCGACCGCGGTTATTAGCGGTGGGGGTTTTGTGCTAAATCAAAAACCCCCACCTCTGTATAAGAGGACCAGCCCTTGAGCCCTCTTCATACATCCCTTATACCTCTGCGCCGTAGAGCTACGGCGCACAGCGTTAAGGGGTTAAAACAAAGGTTGGCCCCCAGCATACCAAAACAACATAAAAGTAAAAACTCTACAAGAGGCGCAAAAGGAAAATATCAAAATGCAATAAAAAAGATGTTCTGTGCTGTGAAGCTATAAACCATGATACCAAATCCTTCCATTCCAACTCAAATGGGGAAACCTTTGAAATTTTTAAAAACATGAACTGCCAGTCTCGCTTTGTGATCTATCTAATAGAATGTCAGTGTGGGTTGAAGTATGTGGGCAGGACCACACAACCACTTCACTGCAGACTAAATCAGCATCGATTTAATAAATAATGGTAATAAAAAACATGGTTTATCCAAACATATGGAATTTAAACATAAGGGAGAGGCACACTTCAGCATAACTCCAATAGATCATGTAAGAGAAGAAATTTCAAACAGATTCGATGTTCTCAAGAGAAGAGAAATATTTTGGATCTACAAACTAAAAACTCTTAAACCGGAAGGTTTAAACAAAGTCACAGAGACAATCCTAGTCTAAGTATAATAAACCTACCTGTGCCAAAAAGATCAGCCCTATGTCATAATATAATACTCCGCTGCTTACCATGTGATAAATACATCAATACCACCTGAATATTATTATAACTTGCAGTTCATTGATCTGCTTTATGTGACAACACTCCGCTACCTACTTTGTGATAAATACAAACCGCTAATACACCGATCCCTTTCTGACAACATCACTACAACCTTCATTTTACTATGGAAGAATCATGTAAACTAATATACATAAACAAACAGATGATGCATACCTCACTGCAGCGCTGCAACAGCCTCTCAAAAAGGAACAGTTTTTGACTCTCCTAGGTCACCGTAGTTGTAGTACACAACAGCACATGAGAGCCATTTTGGTAGTTTCCTAATGTTTTTGGTCTACTTAGGCCACCATACTTGTAGTACTAAACATCCTTGGTTAGCCATTTTAGTAGTTTTTTACCCCCGTTCGATTGTAATACTGGGATTTACACTGACAAAAACACATATTTTTATTAAACCACAATAAATATAACAGATCCTTGGGCCACTACACACAATTCTAAATTAACTAATAGTTTTTTAAATAAAGAAAATAATTTTGGGTAGAATCGATTACTTGGTACTCAACATGTCATCCTTACTGACAATCCCAGGTGATGACATTTTCCCGCCAAATCCCCTTTAAATAAACCACAAGCAGAGAAGCACTACATATTCAACTGATGAAGGATCTGTTCCGGATTTGAAACGCGTATTTCGGCCTTTAATTTTAAGTCATGTTTGTAAACAAGTTTTACTATAAATAAAAAAACATTTTTGAACTGAAGGTGGACAGCGCGGATCTTGACACGGTATACGGGAGTATCCAATTGATACCAAGATTGGAATCCTTTAAGGTAGCTGTTAATTTGCTGAGATAATCTGGCGAAATTTCACCACATGCTTCCAGAACCCCTCCCACAAGTTGGGTTGACTTGATGGGCACTTTTTGTGTACCATATTGTCAAGCTGCTCCCACAACAGTTTAAGGGGGTTGAGATCTGGTGACTGGTCAGGTCACACCATTACAGGTAGAATACCAGCCGCCTGCTTCTTCCCTAAATAGTTTATGCATAATTTGGAGGTGTGCTTTGGCTCCAATCAAGTGCTAATTTGGCTCCAATCAAGTGCTGCCCACAAGGTATGACATGGCATTACAAAATTGAGTCCTTGTCAGGCATCAGGGGTGGTGGACCGACTGGACCACCACGGACTATGATTTAAGTCGACACCTGGGACCCGAATGGCACATGGTCTTCACTAGGGCCGCCGCAAATCACGTTGGATTTGCTGCGGCTTGGTACCACCAGGTAGTTCCACAGGTGCGACTTTGTCCTCAGGGGCAGCCAAGGCATGCTACAGAGTCAGATGGCAAGTTTGTGGTCAGGGGGACGAGCAGGAGGTCAAGTCGTGCGGCAAAAGTTCAGGGTCAGAGGCAGAGCAGAAGGTCAGGGCTAGCAGCGGAGGAGCATAAACGGGAACAAGTCCGGGATCACAATGGGAGATCAATACACAGATAAATGGAAAAGTTGCAAGCTTTTATTGTAATCCAGGAAATGCCCAGCGCCAATTAGCGATGGGCTGGCCCTTTAAATCTAAGAGCGACCTCGATGACGGGGACGTGCGCGCTGGGAGGGCAGGACAGGAGCAGAAGCATGGACGGGTAAGTGGCATGAACGTGGTGCCTGCAGGCAGTGAGGGGCACGGGTGGGCCCGCGACCCACGATAAGGGAGCAGCCATGACAGTACCCCTCCCCCTTCGGCCTCCCCATCTTCTTAGGCCTGAGAAACCTTTGCAGAAGGTCATGGGCCAGGATATTGTCCTTAGGCTCCCAAGAGCTCTCCTTGGCCCTGAACCCTTCCCAGTCAACCAAGTAGATTGTGGGGGATATTTGTGTACAATGAACTGTAATCAATTGTAATGAATTAAAATGGGTTGTCCACAAAAACAAGACGAATGGACGGAGTGACCCATTGTTTAGGGTTGCTAGTTGTGCAGTGGGACATTCCACTTCTCTATCTACTGTAGTTAAAGCCTCTCCTCTGAAAGGAGCAGAACACACTGGTACACAACTGAAATCTTTAGTTTGTTGCATGGAATGGCCTTCATTTATAAGAACAAGAATAGACTGTCAAGTTTCACATGAAAGTTAATTTTTCCTGGTCATTGTGAGAGTTTCATAAAACAAACACATGTGATGCTCCAGATTCTCAACCAGCTCAAAGGAAGGTTAGTTTTATAGCTTCTCTAATCAGCCAAACTGTTTTCAGCTGTTCTAGCATGTGCTAGGGTTTTCATTGAATTTCTAAACATCCATTAGCCTTCTTACACAGCAAACCACAATGAGTGGTGGTCTTTGGAATGACCCTATATACATCTATGTAGATATTGCATTAAAAACCAGACATTTGCAGCTGGAATAGTCATTTACCACATTAACAATATATAGAGTGTATTTATGATTCATGTGTTTTTCTTTCAAAAATAAGGAAATTTCTAAGTGACCCCAAACTTTTGAGCAGTAGTGTATATGTAAGGAAAATATCAGCCCTCTAGTCCAGGTATCAGGTAAAATAAACTGCAACGTTCTAAGGATGAAAAAGGCTACTTGAAACATCATAGCTTGAATGAAGTTTGCAGCTTATTTCAACTGATACCTGGACTGGAATGCTGTTATTTTTTTCTAGATAGACATATAGTTATAAGATACATTATAAATAAGAGATAGATACTCTGATTCCCCAAAAATAAGACAGTGTCTTTTAAAAATGTTTGCTCCTGAAGACACTCTAGGTCAGTGATGACGCACCTTTTACAGACCAGGTACCCAAGCTACAACCAAAACCCACTTATTTACCATCAAGTGCCTACATGACAAACTTAAACACTAACTTATTGTCCCCGTTCTTTCCCATTCTTCCAAAACATTCAATCATATTGGCCCCCTGAGGATACGAATATAGCTGAAAGAAGGAGGGCAAATTCAGACATTATTGTAGCTTTTCTTCAGGGTCTCTTTGTACAGGAAGAATCATAGGGCCAACAAGGGGAACTCAAAACATAATCTGGCCCTGTTTACACCTTTTCACTACAGTTGAGAGTGTTGAGAGCAGCATCTCAAATTGTCTGGAACTGCTGGAAGATTCGAGTCCTGTCTGGTGAACTCTGTGCTTGGGGTGACTGCCCGGCTGCCCACATAGAGGGCTGCGAGTGCCACCTTTGGCACCGGTTCCAAAGGTTTGCCATCACTGCTCTAGGTCTAAATTTCAGGGGATGTCTTATTTTTCGATATACAAGAATTTATTGCTGAGCAAAAAATCTACATTTCTTAATTTTCTATGGTCATTAAATCACAAACCTCAGTATAACCAAACAAACTCTGAAGAGTAGCAGAAGAAGAAGGCTGCAGGGAGGAGCTAATAGTGCAAAAGGGTAAAAATGTGCTCACCATGTTCTGTTGTGCTTAGATAGGCACACTATTTCGTTCATGGGTAAATGCCTATTGGGGCTGCCTTTAGTATAGTGGTCATCTATGTTCATCCCCCCGATTTCCGTTGCATGCATGCTGGCGCCAATGCGCCACAATCCGATCGCGTGCGCCAAAAACCCGGGGCAATTCAGGGAAAAACGTCGCAAATCGGTAATATTCGGGAAACCCGATGAAAGAGTAATTCGTGCCCTTAGTAAATGACCCCCAATAAATCACAATGCATTTCGGGGTGACACCCCTTTTTCAAGTGCTAGAGTCGTGACTTTTTTTTATGTTTCTGATAATAAAATAACCACCTAATCTTAACCAACGACCTAAGTGTGCCATTCAGTTAACCCAAACAATTCTATCAGCAATCTTTATTCTCCTGAAAAAAGGGTTAATTTTTTCTCTGCCTCTCCGACCCTATCAATATTAACCTATTATACAGCAGGGTCACATCCCAATCACAGCCTTGCTAAATGTGGGCATATCTGCTGTTGCTAAGGGGCTTCAAGAGGGTTGATTGGCTGTTCAGTACAGATTCTACAAATGAACAAATTGATTTGTTCTATTCTATATAATATACTGTAGAATTCTATACAATTGGAAAAACAGTAATCCACCGAGGATTCAGGATTGGAGAAATAATTGACTATATGCTGATAAGTGAACTGTATAATAGGGTAGAAAGAGTGGAGGTATGAGAGGTGGGCATGATAAATCAATGACCTTAAGTAATGCATGTATAAAAACAAT
Organism: Engystomops pustulosus; assembly: GCA_019512145.1. Taxonomy (NCBI): domain Eukaryota; kingdom Metazoa; phylum Chordata; class Amphibia; order Anura; family Leptodactylidae; genus Engystomops; species Engystomops pustulosus. The sequence continues at coordinate 87,870 of WNYA01000975.1, read as the reverse complement.
TGATGGTTATTATTAGTGTGTGTTTAAAATGCATATTATAGTGTTGAAAAATTATTGGAAAATGTTGATTATTAATTAAGTTGTAAAAGAGGTAATTATATTGCCTTAGATGAAGAATTATCTTGTTTTTATATGTCTAATTATTTTCTAATAAAAAGGAGGTAAAAAAAGAATTGATTTGTTTATATCTAAATGATGGTTTTATTTGTGGGTGAGTTGAGAGGTGGTAGGCTCCCTTAAAATACAGATAAAAGAGTTAATGCCAGTTCACATCTCTATTAGGTCTTCAGTTATTACCTTCAGTTACTTTGAGCTAAAACAAGGAGTAGTCAAATAAACAGAACAGGTGCATGACTCCAGTGGGTACACAGTGGCAAGACATCATTAAAAGTCTTGCACCTGTTCTGTGTTTGCCCACACCTGTTTTTAACTCAAAAAAACTGAAGACATAGGGGGTTATTTACCATACGTCACTCGTATGGACGAGCTGAATTATCTTCTAATACAGAAATAATCTCTTCATTTTTGTCTATGTTGTAAATGAGGTAATTGCTTTACAGAAAACCCCTACAGAATTGCAAGCAAGCTGCAGAAAAATAAAAAGGGTATTTCCCTTTCACATTGTGCAAGCTGTTTAGAAGGGTAATTTGATCCTAAAATCCTATGTGCACTTGGACGTAATAGCACATCCGTGCCTGAAGTTACTTCCCACAAACACGTGTACCATTACATCCTGCTTCTGGCACCAGCTCACATGCGCACCAGATGCCAGAAGCAGTGGGTGTCAGCTGTATATCACAGCGGACACTCTACTCTAACACCCTTGATCATAGAAAGCTTGCATCTGTACCTAATCATATCACTTCTGGTTCTGGCTGCTAGTATAAGTGTATTTACTATTCATAGGAACTCTGTAGGATGTGGGGTGTGCGAAGTGTATTTACTATTCATAGGAACTCTGTAGGATGTGGGGTGTGCGCATGCATGTTTACGTCACTTCCGGTTCCGTACCAGATTAAGTGTAGGATGAGCATGATGATCTTGTGACAGTTCCGTACCAGATTAAGTGTAGGATGAGCATGATGATCTTGTGACAAAATTAGATACAGATGGCAGCATTATGATTGTTTCGTTTGTAGGTGGGAGAGATCTACAGATGGCAGCATTATGATTGTTTCATTTGTAGGTGGGAGAGATCAGGTTGTTATAAAAATCCTGTATTGGCTTACTGAGAGTATACCCTTGACAAAGCATTTTAAACAAAACAAGTGTCGGGTATGTACTTCTGTGGTTTGTATACTATAAAAATCCTGTATTGGCTTACTGAGAGTATACCCTTGACAAAGCGTTTTAAACAAAACAAGTGTCGGGTATGTACTTCTGTGGTTTGTATACAATAGAATTTTAGTTTTTCCTCTCTGTATTTATGCTAGGTATATTTTAGCCTGTATGTAGTTAAGATTTACTTTGCTGTAGGTGTCAACATTGTGGTAGTTGTTTTTCTCCACATACATTCATTCAGTGTACACCATGTCAGTAGCCCTGTTCATTCTGCATGTTTTCCTTCATTATATAATATGTTTTAATACTTTTTGGTGATTTAATAAAATATACTATATATTGATTGATTATATTATTTTGGGGTTTATTGTGGGAACTTGATTTATTTTGGGCTAAGGTATTGATTCACAGTTTTTCAGCTTTTATATAGATGTTTACTTTTTTGATTATGAATTGAAACATTTATACATGGTGGGGCACATTTACTTATCCATCCTGACGCATTCCCCTGAAAGTGCATTGTCTGACCGGAATGCACTCTGCCACGATTCACTAAGATTGTGCGCCCGATATCCTGCATGTGCCGCTTCCCTGCTCAGGTCCGCTGGAGTTCATCTTCTTCTTCCTGGTGCATGTAAGTGCTTGATCTTGAGACACAATTTGAAAGTTAATAATCCCAATTGCTAGCAATTAACTAGCATCTGCAATTATTTCAAGGCGTCTACACCACTGACATGACGCAGAGGCTCTGATAAATATGCCCCTTTATGTATATACCTTGAGCAAACGGCACATTGACCTACAGGATCGGCGGTTCTATATGTGTATCTGCTCATGTCAAATGTGTTTTGGGACTGATTTAATTGGATGACAGGTACTGATGCATTGCATGATGTGTACTTTCTCTATTATATTATTTTTAGGTTCTCTAATATTGTAATATATAGAGTGCAGCTTCTTTTGGGCCCACTTGAGATGTTCATGTTAGGAACTGTTAATATTAATTTTTACTTTCTATCCTATTGCAAATTGGAAAACCAAAAAAAATGTAATAAAAGCATCTATTTGAATAAAGAGTTTCATGCAGAGATGGGATGGCAGTCATGTGTTTTGTAACGGTAAAGGATCTTCAAAAAATGTGGTCCGTTGTCTCAGATAGAAAATAAATGTATAGTATTGTGTGTGTGAGTATACAAAGTTCGAGCAGTAAAGAAGAATAACATGACATAATTCTCTTGACCTTTGCTGATAACTTGTAGTAAATAGAAAAATTGCTTTCAGTTTTTACTTCAACATCTTCTTTTTCTTCAACATTGTTTATTACCTCTGCATAACCTTCATTTATCAATGTTCTTGGTTTAGAACACAAAATAATAACTCATAAAGCACACTAAAATAATGGATGAGCAGGGGAAATGTAATAAAAGTTCAATCAGAATAATATTTGGAATACATTCTCTGGGATCCACACTAATATCTTGCTTAGAGTTGCTGAAGGGTTGCTATAGGTTCCTTCTTAGGTAGACCCTATGTAATTGAAATTACTTGAGGATATGTTTGAGAACAACAAAAAAAGATGACTGACCTTTTCCAAAATATAAATGATACGTGTATGATCTATCATACACATCAATTGTGCAAAGAGGACAATCTGCAATGCACACAATCATGGAAAAAATGTGACTCTAAAATCAGCTATAAATTGTCTGCGATTGGGGTTGAGTTCAACCTGTGCACTGCAGTGGTTAAATTCTACACCTCAGCTACTTCTATGGCTACTGACTCCCCGTTCCTAGGTCCTGGGATACACAATAGATCAGGATGGCTTAAGTGCAGACAAAAATTCCCTTTGGAATCTCCACGCGCACCCATGACATCTTACCTATTCAACCCAAGTTTACCCTCTTGCCTCACAGGCCCTATATCAAGGCCCTGGCACCATAAAGGTCTATTTCGCTTTGCTGGCATTGTGTTTATTTTGGATTTACCAGACCTACAATATAGGTTTGAGCTAGCCTCTTATTCCATATTTAGCTATTTACAGATAAAATCCTGTAAATCCTGGAATTATCCATAGCAGGCCTTTTATCAGGTTTTTATAAAATACACATTCCCCTTCACCTCTGAGGCACAAATATATGCGTAAGCCGGAATCTTTTCTGGCTAGAGAACTTCCCCTAGAGACCTGGTGTGTCGTTTGGGATAGGGCTGCAAACTCCTCCCAATGTGTGCAATACAACCAATATAAACTATTAACCATTAACTATGAACAATGATGGATCTTCATTAGGGCATCATGGACGACTGCCCAGGTCCCTATAGGTCTTAGACGCCGGTGGCCATCGAAGTCGCTGATCAAGTAAGTGAATCTGCCGCTTCTATATGAGAACAACGGGAGGCAGATATATCATCACAAACTCCTGTGAGCAGGAGAAGGAGGGACAGAACTCACTGCATCACTGCAGACGCTCTGTGAGTCGCTCCGATCATCTTCTCTCCATTTCCTGCTTGTCGATACCTGCTGGAGAGTTCACAGCTCACTCAGTTCACTGAAGACACAATGACATGTACGTAGGAAATGTCTATACAGCACTAAACTGTGATCCCCTTCCCTCTCCCTGTGTCATTATCTGCTGCTGATGTCGTTGTGCATGATGTATGTTTGCATATGTAAACTTTAAGTGTATGAAGTGTATTTGTGTGCGTTAGTAGATACATATGTGTATGTATGTATAAACTAAGTGCATGTTGTGTGTGTATGTATATTTATTTAATCTGAATGTGCATGTTTTTTGAGTGTGTTAGTATATGCATTTTTGTATGTATGTGCTAGTGCAACACACCTGCCAAAGTTTGGCAAGGGAGTAGTTGCGAACAGTGCCCTCTCCAGGTTAGGAGCTGTCTGAGGGTATCATGAACCCTCTAGAAGGTTCTAGCACTGGGTCATTAGGTTATCAGCAGCTGTAGATCCTGCCTGAACAGGCAATGGTTAATTTGATGTGAGTTATCGACCAATTGTGTTTCTAAAATGCACACTGGAGTGTGAATGGAGAGATAGCCACCACCTGACCAGGATAATAAAACCCGTGGGCAGGGAGGGGCTTCAGGTCCAGACATCATGGTCAGTCCAGTCAGACAGAGTGAAGAGAGAGACAGTGTCAGTACACCATCAGTACTGACACTTAGCTATTCCCTGGAGCAGAGTCAGGAGACTCCAATCCAGAGCTGCATGTGTATATATATGGGTATATGTGTTATATGTATGTGTAAACCGTACTCCAAAAGCTACATTTTGCTTGTCCCTTCTCAGGCCTGCCGTGTCCCCAGGCTGTAGACTATTGCCACACATGGTGTATTGCCATACCCATAATAATCCAAAGAATGAATTTTGGGGTGTTTATCCACAGTGGGATGATTTGGCCCAGCATTGCTGGGGTTAAAAAGTTCATACAACGCTCGATAAATTCTTTGAGGGGTGCCCTTTCTTAATATGTGGTCACTACTCGGGGTTTCTATTGTACTGGTACCTCAGGAGCACCTCAATACCAATCTAGTGACAAGGGTGCTCCAAAAGCAAAATTTTGCACCTTCCCTTCTCAGCCTTGCTGTGTGCCCAGCCTGTCAATTATTGGCACATGTGTGGTATTGCCGTTCTCAGGACAACCCGCAGAATGATTTTGGGGTGTTTCTCTAAAGTGGCATGAATTTGACTCAACATATTAGGCACTAAAATGACATTTTTGAGATAAAAACTAAATTTTTGCTCTGCACCATTTATTTTGCATTAGATTGTGACGAGCATGTTGGGTTTAAAATGCTCACCACAACCCCAGGTATATTCTTTGAGGGGTCTAGTTTCCAAAATGGTATAATTTCTTGGGGGTTTCTAATGCACTGGTATCTCACGGGCCCTGCAAACATGACATGGCACTCCAAATTCAGACGTGTGAAAAAAGAGCTCCAAAAGCAAAATTTTGCTTCTTCTCTTCTCAGCCCTGCTGTGTGCCCAGCCTGTCGATTATTGGCACATGTGTGGCATTGCCACACTTGGGACAACCCGCAGAATGAATTTTGTGGTGCTTGTCTAAAGTACCATGCGTTGGGCACAATATATATGAGGCACTAAAATGACATTTTTGAGATAAAAACACAATTTTTACTCTGTAGTTTACTTTGAATTCGATTTTAACCAGCATATTGGGGGTTAAAATGCACAACATAACCCCAGATAAATTCTTTGAGGGGGTCTAGTTTCCTAAATGGTTACATCTTTGGAGGTTTTCTATTGTACTGTTACTTCAGGGGTTCTTCAATTACACTGTGGCACCACAAAATATATGTAACCAAATAGGGCGCCAAAACCCAATAGCACGAAATCTGTTCTGGACATCGTTGTGCGACAAAACAGCAGTTGACATCCACATGTCTGGTATTGCTGTACTTGGAAGATGCAAGTAAAAATTTGGGGATGTATATTTACCTCAAATTTCCAATCCATTTTTGTTCACTTCCAGAGAAAGAATTAGAGTTAACAGACATCTGAAATGCTGGTTTGAATAGTTTGAGATGTTAGGTTCATAAAATGGTGTTAGGGATAATGGTGTTGTAGGGATATACACTCACCGGCCACTTTATTAGGTACACCATGCTAGTAATGGGTTGGACCCCCTTTTGCCTTCAGAACTGCCTCAATTCTTCGTGGCATAGATTCAACAAGGTGCTGGAAGCATTCCTCAGAGATTTTGGTTCATATTGACATGATGGCATCACACAGTTGCCGCAGATTTGACGGCTGCACATTCATGATGCGAGTCTCCCGTTCCACCACATCCCAAAGATGCTCTATTGGATTGAGATCTGGTGACTGTGGAGGCCATTTGAGTACAGTGAACTCATTGTCATGTTCAAGAAACCAGTCTGAGATGATTCCAGCTTTATGACATGGCACATTATCCTGCTGAAAGTAGCCATCAGATGTTGGGTACATTGTGGTCATAAAGGGATGGACATGGTCAGCAACAATACTCAGGTAGGCTGTGACGCTGAAACGATGCTCAATTGGTACCAAGGGGCCCAAAGAGTGCCAAGAAAATATTCCCCACACCATGACACCACCACCACCAGCCTGAACCGTTGATACAAGGCAGGATGGATCCATGCTTTCATGTTGTTGACGCCAAATTCTGACCCTACCATCCGAATGTCGCAGCAGAAATCGAGACTCATCAGACCAGGCAACGTTTTTCCAATCTTCTACTGTCCAATTTCGATGAGCTTGTGCAAATTGTAGCCTCAGTTTCCTGTTCTTAGCTGAAAGGAGTGGCACCCGGTGTGGTCTTCTGCTGCTGTAGCCCGTCTGCCTCAAAGTTCGACGTACTGTGCGTTCAGAGATGCTCTTCTGCCTACCTTGGTTGTAACGGGTGGCGATTTGAGTCACTGTTGCCTTTCTATCAGCTCGAACCAGTCTGCTCATTCTCCTCTGACCTCTGGCATCAACAAGGCATTTCCGCCCACAGAACTGAGGCTCACTGGATGTTTTTTCTTTTTCGGACCATTCTCTGTAAACCCTAGAGATGGTTGTGCGTGAAAATCCCAGTAGATCAGCAGTTTCTGAAATACTCAGACCAGCCCTTCTGGCACCAACAACCATGCCACGTTCAAAGGCACTCAAATCACCTTTCTTCCCCATACTGATGCTCGGTTTGAACTGCAGGAGATTGTCTTGACCATGTCTACATGCCTAAATGCACTGAGTTGCCGCCATGTGATTGGCTGATTAGAAATTAAGTGTTAAAAAAATATTAAAAAGGAGATCATACACAGACACAAAATTATATAGCAATCCAAAGTCAATTATAGCATACCAAATAGTCAAACAATGTTAAAGGGGTTGGCAACTGCTCCATAAATCTGTTCCATTAGACATGTCTCTGCATGTATATGCACCAGTGCCTCGGCTTCTTTTAAGAGCTTCAGCCTTTCCCTGTTTTAACCATGCTGCCCTCTGCATCTATACAGGACTTTCTGTTTCTCACTCCTTCAGTCCTTCCTAATGGCGTCACCCACTGTAGCCCTTTCTCTCACAGTTCATCTCACTGACAGACAGAGAAAGAGGCAAGAGAGGAGAGCAGGATGAATCATAATCTCCTTATGCAGGCGCCTATTCAGACATGGAAATAAAGAAGCACAGAGAGTTTGCAGAGAGCACAAAGGTAAGTAGAAGGACTGCTGAATCACTTGGTGAACATTCAGGGATTATTATTAAGGCAGTGAAGGCACATGGGCAACTTGTGTAAAAGATTGGGCAACAACTTTAAGAACAGACTGTCCCCCAGTTGTGTGACATCCATAAAATAAATCAAATAGCTAGGTACAACATTGTATCCTAAGAACAATACTGTCAGGGAAACAACACATCACATAGTAATGGATGGTACCATGCAGACCAATGGACTATAAGTTCCTATATGTTGGTCTGTTCCTATATGTTGGTCTGTAACATATAGACGACGTCTTGATTCTATGGAGAGGGTCTGTGGATTTGTTTAATGAGTTTGTTGCTATCTTGAACTCAAATCAGATTGGCCTTTTCCTCACCTCTGAAATTCAATCTCATACCATTTCTTTCTTGGACCTATCCATCACAAAAACAGAAACGGGTAGGCTAAGCACCAAGGTGTATAGGAAAACCACAGCAACAAACTCCCTTCTTGTGTGGAACAGCTGGCACCCAAAAGCGCTGAAACGCGGTATACCAAAGGGACAATATCTCAGGATTAGGAGAAATTGCTCAGACATGGCTGAATATCTATCAGCCGCGGCGGACCTCAGATTGAGGTTTAAAGATCGCGGGTACCCAGATGAGGTTCTAAAAACTGCGCATCAGGCTGCCATCACCAGTAATAGGGATGATCTCCTTGTCCCTAAAATTAGGGATCCCTCGCCAGGTACTGCAAGGATCATAGGGACCTATGACTCTCAATACCAACGAGTGAGGGATATCCTGTCTACCCATTGGAAAATCCTGAAATTGGACCCGGATGTAGGGGACCAAGTGGGTGATGTTCCGCAAATTACTTACAGAAGAGGTCAAAATTTGCGGGACAAACTGGTCCATAGTCACCTAGGACCACCCACGGTTAGTACATGGATGCCTAAACCACCGACTGGCACCTTTAAATGTGGGTCATGTAAAGCCTGTGAATCTATTGCCATGAGTAGATCATTCACCAGTACATCAACTAAACGGGTGTTCAAAAACAGACAATTTATCAATTGTAGAAGCATGGGGGTGATTTACCTTGGCACATGTCACTGTGGCATCCAATATGTTGGGAAGACTTTTAGGGAATTTCGGGTGCGAATCCGAGAACACTTTAGGGACATCAAAAATTCCAAAGACACCACGATTGCCCGTCATGTTTGGGACAATCACAATGGTGACCCCCTAAGTATAAAATTCCAGGGGGTGGAATTAGTGACACCTCCAACGCGAGGCGAGATGGATTTGTGTCCTGGCCACAGAGAAACCTATGGGCCTGAATGACCAAATAAACTATAGTTGCTTCCTATGAATCTTCATAGGAAGCTCTACTCCATCTCATGAATGGATGTCACATCTCATATATAGCATTTTTCGCTCCAAGATATCTCCTTCCCTCTTGTTTGCTCTCTTTTACTGGGATGTGAACACATGTTTTCTTTGTATTCTGGATCTCTTTTTGTACATTTCTTTTGCTCTCATGAACTACCAATGTCAGATTAAGGAGTATGGGAACCGCAACTTGATCCTCAGTTCCTTTATTAAATAATCTTAAGCAATCCGATGTGGGGACCGTGCATATTTATACAGTTTTATGCATGGTAACACAATTAAATGGATTGCTATTTGCATCGGCGACTATGGGGTATACTCACGGATACTGCTGAAGTCGCGATGTCCTCGGTTTCTCTACTTGTCAATCAGGGGACAAGCCCTCTTCTGGGGGATTGCCGCGATTGGCCACTGCCGGAGTTTGCTCCTCCCATTGTGGGTGTGGCTTCCCCTTTATACTTCGCGCGACCAGCCGCGCGCGTTCACGGCCTCAACAGTGCCGGGTGACGCCGACCGATGCGCACACAAAATATGACTCTGTGCATCGACGTTATCCTATAGGTTACATCCAAAAGCCTCTGATGACACACTTCCCCTGTAGGGGAGTGTTGAAACGCGTCAGGCGGAGGACAATATAGGATTAGTTAGAGTGCAAAATATAGCAATGTGAACAGCACTCTATAGGTGGATTGTGTGTCAGTAGCGTGTAGTGACCTAAACTGGTTAAATTATGACTGCATGTATGTGACACATCTTAGTCAGTTGTTTGTTCAAGGGGGTGATAGATTTGAAGGAGAATAGTAACATATTCCCGATCCCCAAAACATACACTGAGTTGCCTGTATTATTGAAACTTTAGTGGCTGAAGAGTGGCCCTTTTTAATTTTGATTGAAATAAAATTTAATATTTTAAGTGTTCTTTTCAACAGGCAGTAACTATCAAACTAAATCTGCTGTAATGTGATCACATGTATTGGACTTGAAATAAGGCATTGAGGGTGTGACTTGTATCCTTCTTGACATGAACTAAATATGGCGCTTGGGAGAAACTCCGTTTTACACACCTGCCTATTCATTACATTACATAGAAGTCAGAATTGTAAGTCCTAAGACCTCAGAAAATGGCTGCAGATGGAGGATCATGTGATCCTCACTGTCCATGACCAGTTTACCTCACAGAACCTTATGATAGTATTCATGAATACAAACTTAAACAGAACCTGTCACAACATTTTCACATACAGAATACAGCTAGTGACAGGTTCCCATAGAGCCCTAATAATTAACTGACACCCTTTGTTTAGCTAAAAAAAGTTTCCCTTGCATCCACCCAAGTCAACTATATCTCATATTCCTTGGCAATTTAGAAGGCTTGTCCTCCTCGGCCGGCCCCCCCTATCTTTTAGCATGTCTTGTGATCAGAGTGACATCATCACAGGTCCTTTAGCCTACTAACATTAGCAAACAGTACACCATGCATATATCTGATCGAATGAAATCACAGCAGCCTCCATGGACTTCTACTCCTCCTCATCCTCCATGGAGGCATGTTGTGATTTCATGTGATCAGATACATACATGGGTTAGATGTTACAAATGTTACAGGACCTTAGATGATGTCATCCTTGTCACATGACTTTAAGTGCCCAGTGATGTAAAAGAGCTCTCTATACAGCAGAATATCATAGCCTGTCAAACAGGAACAATGGGGGAAGGGCAATGCAAATAAATTTAAATATGCAGGACTCACATCAGGTGAGCTGGATATACCTGATTTCTGTAACATCGCAGTTGTGGAAAGGAACCATCTAGGAATAAGGGCAATGCTCAAATCACCTTTCTTCCCCATACTGATGCTCGGTTTGAACTGCAGGAGATTGTCTTGACCATGTCTACATGCCTAAATGCACTGAGTTGCCGCCATGTGATTGGCTGATTAGAAATTAAGTGTTAACGAGCAGTTGGACAGGTGTACCTAATAAAGTGGCCGGTGAGTGTATAGTACATAAGTGCCAAAGGGCACTTCTAAAAGGAATTGGTCACCAAAAATTTAGCATTTTTCAAATATTTTGAAAATCTGAGAAGTTGCTACTAAAACTTGAAACCTTCTCAGATCCGTAAAGAAAATGGAAAAGTAAAACAAATTATGTAAATAAAAAGAAGACCAATGGCAAAAGACTTCTAAAGATTTTTCCTAAATTTTGAATTTTTATTGAATTTTTACTCCCCAAAAAAGAAACTGATCACCGAAATGACACTACCAACATAAACTGCAATGTCTCAGGAGAAAACAATCTCAAAATCACAGGGATATCTTAAAGTGTTGAAATGTTATTACCACAAGAAGAGACACTGGTCAAATTTTTTTTAAATTAAAAAAACAAAAAAAAAAAAAAAAAAACAAAAAAAAATAAAAAAAAAATAAAAAAAATGTTATAAAAAGGACTGAGCCTTAACTTACAAACAGGCTGCGTCATTAAGGAGTTAAAGGGGTTGTCCCAGAGTTAGAAAGTATAGTGAAGTGGCTGGAGCTGAATAGAAAAATTTAATATGTACTTTCCTTCTCCCACCTGTTGGCAGACCCACCCTGATACAACGTCGGGAGATGGATGGACGGTCCCAGATGCCCGAAAGCTGTCAGAGCTGAGCTGTGAGAAGACGTGTTCTCACCGTGATCCGAAGCCATGGTTGTCAATGGAGACCAGTATCCAGCCACAAACTGTTCAACCACAAATCGGTCCCCACACTTTTGTGTGCACGAGGTTTTAATAAGACATTTGTGTCATGGCTGTGGAGCAGTGATTCATGAAGTGCAGTGCAGTTTGCACTGTTTTCAAAAAATAAGGGCCATTGAGCATTGTATCCTAGGTGCAGGATATATCCACCACTCGCTACCAAATACATAGGGGCAGATTTATCAAGCTGTCTGAAAGTCAGAATATTTCTAGTTGCCCATGGCAACCAATCACAGCTCAGCTTTCATTTTACCAGCGCTCATGAATATTTTAAAGGGGAGCTGTGATTGGTTGCCATGGGCAACTAGGAATATTCTGACTTTCAGACACTTGATAAATCTGCCCCATAGTCTCTGCCCTAGATCTACACAGGTGAAATGGAATTTTGCCCTTGAAAGATGCATTTTGGCAAAAATAAGGTACATATCTTTTTGTTGGAAATACCACTATCTGTATCCTGCATATTGTGTGTCAAATATCATCTCTAATTCCATATGATATGTGTTAATTGGGACATGTCTGCTTTTATAAATAAAACACAGGGCATTCGGTTCGTGGTGGTGCACGCGGTTGGGTCTTTGACTCCACAACCATATATAGCAAAATGAAAATGATCAGCTCAAGTGAACCACACTGGCACTGTATTGTGGTGAAGGTTTGTCTTTTATTTCAGCTGGGGTGCATCACACAGATAACAAAAATAGATGGACCCGTTTCGACGCTAGTGCATCTTAGTCATGATCTCAAAAACACACTTTTTGAGATCATTTAGCCAAATAAGGTACAAATGTTTTTGTTGGAAATACGACTATCTTTATCATGCATTTTGTGTGTCAAATATCATCTCTAATGCCGTGTGATATGTGTTAATTGGGACATGTCTGCTTTTTTAAATACCACTATCTGTATCCTGCATATTGTGTGTCAGATATCATTTCAATGCCATATGCTATGTTTTAATTGGGACATGTCTGCTTTTATGTATGAACTATGTTTACCATGTAACATATAGATCAATAATTGCATCATACAATGTACAACAGGTGTATGAATTGTGATATTTGCATATTTATTGTAGATACTAAATAAAGGATTTCATTGAACAAACGAATATACTTGTGTAGCGTGTAGAGCTTCTAAATCGGGAGTGTGGAGATCCCGAAGATTACACTTGTATAATTGTAATTATAATTGTATTATCCAATATAATAACTCTCCTCCATTGTTTTTGGCTGCTAATATTTTCTCTTGTATAGATCTCCAGTAAATATAGGGAGTACTCTAGGCAAATAAATACTCCAGACGCAGATAGAGTTGACTGCAATGGCGATGTGGAAGCTGTTGGTTCCCACACCATCATTCATATAATGTCCGTCATGTAATGTCACGTCATCATGCTTGCCGGCTTCAGAAGGGTACAAAGCTATGACAGATTTAAAGAAGACTGCTGCTCGGGAGGAAGGAAGGAGAGTAAATAATATTCTTTTCTTTAAACAACATAAAACAAGTAATGATAGGAGGAGGAGCTTCATTCTGTAGGCCTCTATAATTGCACACCACAACCTGCAATTGTAGAATTTGGTCATATTGGAAGAAAATATTTTTTTATATTTATAATCAAGTTAAGGTTAAGTTCAATTCTTTGTGAGGGTTTATGTTACACTCCCCATTGTAGGGTAGCACTATAGAAATCAAAAACTGAAGGTGAGTCAAGGGTCTTTTTTTTTACTTTCTGTACCCCAAAGACTTCTATAGTCCTTCTGTTGCCGGCTATTAGGCTTCCTTCATTTAAGACTGAAAAAAGTTGCAGGCAGGACTATTTTGTTATGCTATTAATGGAATGGAAGGTGTAACAGAACCAGCTGACCACAGGTTTGAATTAAGCCATAATAATACTTTCTTTAGAGCGCTAAATTATATTTTTATTAATTTACTCTACTTTGTTAATAGTAGGATCAATTAATAATATGTTTAATACTTACTGGACAATGAACTAATTAGCCAAAGAAGTGGATGTGAAAGAGTACAGCAGTTGATTTAATTAAAATCACAGAGACGCAGCATTAGCACATTTATTTCAGCTTGAGGGAAAATTTTTTTTTTTTTTTAAATAAGCTGTTTGTTGGCCTGTCTGAAATTTGATGCAATTTCAAATGATTTCCCCAAATTATCTTCAGACTGAAGCCAAGTGTCTGTTTATGTGTCCTGTTTCTGTGTCCTGGTTCTATTGTCTGAGGCACCGAACCTTGGGCCAATGATGGCAGGTGGTTGGAGGAGAACAATGGCATATTATTAAAGGGAACATTGGAAGGGACTTTGCTGGAAGAAAAAAGCTGTACATTCAGTCATTTTTATTCACAAAGTATTTTTGCCAGAGACAGATGAACAGTAAAACAGCAAGTGAGAGAGACCCAAATAAACAACAGCTGAAAGAGCCATTAGCATCCCTCTTCTACATCTGTTTTCCTGCAGTCTTTAAATGCTCACCCTTTAACCTGGACCAAAAAGAGACAGCAACAACTACAAAAACAATCCTGCTATATTTAAATGTTTTCCCGTAGCTAATCAATGCTTATATAACATCCATTAGTCATGTGTTCGAAAATACTGCCCTTTACCTTACAAAGGGTAAGGCATTTAATTTTGCTTTATGTAATATAATGGTTGCAATGACTGCAATCATCAGATCTTTTCTGGACAGAAGGCATTGTTATGCTTGTTTGCTTTTCAGGATATTGTAGACCATTAAATGATAACTTAAGAGTGCTTTGTAAGCATATGTTAATAATTGCTTATGGCATAAATAAACATTAAGCCCAAAGGCCAAACTATAGTATATATCTATTCCAGGAGATAGACATTAATAAGTCAACAGGATGTGTCTTTAAACGCCCAGCCTGAGGCTGTGATTGACAGCTTGCTATGCAGAGTTTAGTTCCTTGGCTGTGCTGGGTGTGTGCTCTGTAGAAAGCTGAGTGTGTCTTGCAGCTTAGGCTGCATTCACACTAACGTATGGAGGACGTATATACGGCCGACGTATATACGGCCGATATACGTCCTCCATAGACGGCAATGGGTGCATGGCGGCCTACGGGAGCGGTACGGTGCCGCACGCGTGCGGCACCGTACCGCTCCGTACCCGGGAAAAAGATAGGACCTGTCCTATCTTTACCCGTAGTACGGCGCCGTGCGCCATTATTTCCTATGGAGAGGGGCGGGGGTGAGCTGCGCTCACCTCCTCCTCCTCTCCCCGTGCACTGCCGTTGCCCGCTACGGTACGGTACGGGTGGGCAACAGCAGTGTGAATATAGCCTTAGTGTTTGTGATTCAGTGAACGACGACTGAACCAATCAGCTGTTAGGACAGCATCCAGGAACTCCATTTATACCAGCTTCACTATCCTCTCAGTTGGTGGTTATACTAGTGTCTTGCTACGTATTGTTCTATTGTCTCTATTTTGCTTGCTCTGTATTCCAATCCTTGCTTTGTTATCTGATCCAGATTGGAGTTATTATGACTTTCCTTGTGTCTTTTCACTTGTAACAGTCAGCACGGTGGTGCAGTGGTTGGCACTACAGCCTTGCAGCTCTGTGGTCCTTGGTTCAAGTCCCATCCAGGTCAACATCTGCCTATAGTTTATATGTTCCATAGTTTCCTTCTACATTCAAAAACATGCTGGTAGGTTGATTAGATTGTGAGCCTCATGGGGACAGGGACTGGTTAGGCAAGCTCTGTGTAGTGCTGTATAATCGGTGAGCGCTATATAAATAAAGGAATTATTACTTGTCTATTTATCTGTCTGTCTCTGTCTGTTCATTTGTCATCTGTTCTGAGCACATGCACAGAGCAGTTGCCCAGTGCAGGTAGGCACAGTCTGGTCAAATAGGCAGGGACAAGGATAGTGAGTGAGCTCAGGGCCTGCACCTCTTTCTTAGTCTTGACATAACATAAACAGATATTCATAAGCAAATCCATCCATACATCCATACATGTCATGGTTGATGTTTCTGTAGCATGTATCTTAACAATGTGCACCAAACTACCCAAAGGATCTAAGAAAATAATTGAAATATATAAAACATTTAAAAATAAAAAATATTATTTAATGTGCAAATCAACCATTGAAAATGAAAACTAACTCATCTTCTAGAAAATGCTACTTTTGCAGCTCCATATTACTAAACTATGAAAAAAGTTATTGATGTCAGAATATGGTGATATGTTATCACGTCCCTGGTCACACAAGAGCAGGAATTTAAAGGAGAAGGCTTCAGGAGAAGTGTCATTTAAGTTTAATTTATTAGCTTATTATTGGCCAATGTGGGCCGGAGCACTAAAATTAGGGAAGCATATATTATATATACCATAATAATATAACATATTATACAGACCAAATTAGGATTATAGTCCATTGGTCTGCATGGTACCATTCATTACTATGTGATGTGTTGTTTCCCTGACAGTTTGTTCTTAGGATACAATGTGTACCTAGCTATTTGATTTATTTTATGGATGTCACACAAAAGGGGACTCTGTTCTTAAAGTTGTTGCCCATCTTTTACACAAGTTCCCATGTGCCTTCACTGCCTATATATAATACCTGAATGTTCACCAAGTGATTCAGCAGGCCTTCTACTTACCTTTGTGCTCTCTGCAAACTCTCTGTGCTTCTTTATTTCATGTCTGAATAGGCGCCTGCATAAGGAGATTATGATTCATCCTGCTCTCCTCTCGCTCTTCTCTGTGTCAGTGAGATGAACTGTGAGAGAAAGGGCTACAGTGGGTGACGCCATTAGGAGGATGAGGAGTGAGAAACAGAAAGTCCTGTATAGATGCAGAGGGCAGCATGGTTAAAACAGGGAAAGGCGAAGCTCTAAAAGAAGCCGAGGCACTGGTGCATATACATGCAGAGACATGTCTAATGGAACAGATTATGGAGCAGTTGCCAACCCCTTAACATTGTTTGACATTGGTATGCTATAATTAACTTGGATTGCTATATAATTTTGTGTCTGTGTATGATCTCCTTTTTAATATTCTTTTAACACTTAATTTCTAATCAGCCAATCACATGGCGGAAACTCGTGCATTTAGGCATGTAGACATGGTCAAGACAATCTCCTGCAGTTCAAACCGAGCATCAGTATGGGAAGAAAGGTGATTTGAGTGCCTTTGAACGTGGCATGGTTGGTGGTGCCAGAAGGGCTGGTCTGAGTATTTCAGAAACTGTGATCTACTGGGATTTTCACGCACAACCATCTCTAGGGTTACAGAGAATGGTCCGAAAAAGAAAAAATCCAGGTGAGCGTCAGTTCTGTGGGCGGAAATGCCTTGTTGATGCCAGAGGTCAGAGGAGAATGAGCAGACTGGTTCGAGATGATAGAAAGACAACAGTGACTCCAAATCGCCACCCGTTACAACCAGGTAGGCAGAAGAGCATCTCTGAAAGAACACAGTACGTCGAACTTTGAGGCAGACGGGCTACAGGAAGCAGAAGACCACACGGGTGCCACTCCTTTCGCTAAGAACAGGAAAATGAGGCTACAATTGCACAAGCTCATCGAAATTGGACCAGAGAGAATGAAAAACGTTGCCTGTAAGCGTCCGATTTCTGCTGCGACATTCGGAGGTGGGTCAGAATTTGGCGTCAACAACATGAAAGCATGGATCCATCCTGCCTTGTATCAACGGTTCAGGTCTGGTTGGTGGTGGTGTAATGGTGGGGGGGGGAATATTTCTTGGCACTCTTTGGGCCCCTTGGTACCAATTGAGCATCGTTGCCATGCCACAGCCTACTGAGTATTGTTGCTGACCATGTCCATCCCTTTATGACCACAATGTACCCAACATCTGATGGGTACTTTCAGCAGGATAATGCGCCATGTCATAAACGTGGAATCATCTCAGACTGGTTTCTTGAACATGACAATGAGTTCACTGTACTCAAATGGCCTCCACAGTCACCAGATTCTCAATCCAATAGAGCATCTTTGGGATGTGGTGGAACGGGAGTTCGCATCATGGAGTGCAGCCGACAAATCGCGGCAACGTGTGTGATGCCATCATGTCAATATGGACCAAAATATCTGAGGAATGCTTCCAGCACCTTGTTGAATCTATGCCACGAAGAATGGAGGCAGTTCTGAAGGCAAAAGGGGGTCCAACCCGTTACTAGCATGGTGTACCTAATAAAGTGGCCGGTGAGTGTAGTCTTAAAAATAATCAAACAGATGAGTGAAAAGGAAATAATACAATCAGATAATACCCATCAGATTGTATTCGCGGTTTAACCCTATTCACAGATACACCCAAAGTGTGTATCCAGAACGCTTCACGACAGCGAAGAAGAGTCTTAATGTTACCTCCCCTTCTTGGCATTTCTATTTTCTCAATGACCTGATATTTAAGTTGAGCAATATTGTGTTTCTTGGAATGAAAATGAAATGGAACTGCCAGTAATAAATTATTGCAACATATTGTAGACTTGTGTTTATTGACACGTTCTTTCACTCTCTATAAAGTCTCACCTATATATAGACATCCACAGCGACATTTCAATAGGTAAATCACATTCGATGATTTGCAGGTGACAAAAAAAAACCCTTTATGGGAAATGGGTGTCCTATGTGTGGATGATAAAATGTGTCTCCTGGTAGGACCTTTGAGCATTCAGAGCAATTTAAGCATGAAAATGTGCCATTTTTTCTGCTGCAAAAAAAGATTGTCTAGGGATCTTGACTGCACTACCGATATCAGCCTTTACTAATTTGTCCCTCAAATTGGGTGCTTTTTTATTACAAATCATGGGTAAGTTGTTATATTCTTTCATCCCTGGGAAGGAAGCCTGTACAACTCGCCAGTGTTTATTAATTATATGGTCAATTCTGGAATTTAATGGTTGATACCCGTGTGAAAAAACAATTCTCATAATTGATTTTGAGGCGTCTTGGCCTGTCACTCAAAGCTTCTTCACACATTTTTCTCAGTAGGTATTGTGGATAGCGTTGTTCAGTAAAACGTTGTTCCATCTCATCCAACCGTTTCTCACGTATTTCTACATCAGTAACAATTCTGCAAACCCTCTGAAACTATGATTTAGGAATTTATTTTTTTAGTGGTATTAGGATGGTTGCTTCTATAGTGTAACTCACTATTTCTATCAGCTTCCTTTCTATACAGATCTGTTTTTAAAACCCCATTAGTGTCTTTTGACCTCAAAGTATCGAGACAACTCAATTGTTTTAGCCAAATGACTATAAGAAAGCCCTTCTATAAGAAAGCAACAATTGGATCGTCGAAGTGTCTAAATTACCTGTGTACGCAGTGTCGCGCACGGTCACACGCCCGATCCAGCGGCTCGTTAGCTGCACACGTCCCTGACACCAAGGGGGGCGCGCACACCAGCTCTGTCAGATTTAAGGGCCAGTGCACGATAATTGCTGCAGGCCAGATGCCCTTCTTGATAAATTCCAGCCCATTCCTATCTTCCCTGCCGGATCTTTGTGCCTCACAGTCTTAGAAAAAGCTGTGTTCCCATGTCTTTCACGTTTATAGTTATTTCCCGTTGTGACCCCGGTTCCGTTCCTAACTACGCTCCTCTGTTGCCTGCCTTGAACTGTGCTATGTCCCTGACTCTGATCCCGTGCTGCCCGTCCTGACCTCCTCCTTGTCCCCTACTACAATTTTGCCTAACGTCTATGTACCTTGTCTTGGCTGCCACTGCAGACAAAGTCGCGCCTGTGGAAAGACCTTGTAGTACCACGCCACAGCAAGTCCAACCCGCTTTGCGGCGGGCTCTGGTGAAAATCGGGTGCCACTTAGACTCCAGTCCCAGGTGTCAGCTTACGTCATCGTCTGCAGTGGTCTAGTGGGTCCACTATCCCTGGATCCTGACATCAACGGTTAGCTATAATTCTGATAATTCCTTTGTGTCCATGTATCACTGAGTCAGCTAAGTGCAGACGACCCCAAACATACAAAGCGTTTACCAACACACAGACTGGGATGATTAAAACAGTAATACTTTATTATTGCAAATTACATAAAACAATATAATTATCCTTCACTTAATTCTAATATATGAGAATAACATCAATATATTTATCGGATAATGTAGCATCACTTCCTATGGGAGATCTCGACAGAGGAAGGCAGATTCCTAGCTTGCATCACAGACAGAAGTGCATCCACTTGTCTCGTCTGGAATGTCCCTGTCCTCCGTCAAAATCCCATTGCTTTTATAAAATTTAATAAGCAAAGACATGGGGGTCATTTACTAAGGGCGAATCGCGTTTCCCAACGTGTTACCCGAATATTTCCGATTTGCGCCGATTGTACCTGAATTGCACCGGGATTGTGGCGCACGCGATCGGATTGTGGCGCAACGGAAATCGGGCGGCGTGGCCGAATGAAAACCCGACGTATTCTGAAAAACCGCCGCATTTAAAAGCCGAAAAAAGTGTTGCTTGGGAAGCGCTTACCTTCACCTGGTCCGGGTGGTGCATTCCGGTGCGATGAGATGACTTTCAGCGCAGCAGCGCCACCTGGTGGACGACGGAGAACTACCTCATAAATCCCGGCCGGACCCGAATCCAGAGCAGAGAACGCGCCGCTGGATGCGCGAATGGGGGGTAAGTAGTAACTGCCCCACTATCTGTACTAGATACTGCCGCATCATCATTTTGTAACATATATGAACATGAAATGAATAAAGGCATTATTCGTATTAGATGCTGTCACATCATCATTTTGTAACATTTGTATCAATGATCACACGCTGTTATGTGTAGAAGACTTGTTATTGTCTTGTGTGGTGTGGCCTCGCTTTTACACTATGTGATCACTATCCTGGATAGGACAGAGACAAAATTTCTCCATTTGTATATCCTATTTAGAAACTTAATAGGCCACATTGTTACATTGTAATTGATATAATTATCATTCACACTCCAAATGCTTCAAATTTGTATCACATCTATTGTTGAATAGACTCAGTATTTTGTTTTAAAGGAAACCTACCACTAAAAGCGAAACTTATAAGTTGCGGAGGCGCGCGCGTGCTGGAGAGCCGGTGACGTCACCGAGCTCTCCGGCACGTTAGAATCCGGCGCACGCACGGGCACGCGCATGGTGCGCCGTGCCCAAGTGCGGTGCGCCGAGTTATAAGTTAATATAACTTATAAAACGGCGATAGGGGCTTTGTTCCCCTAACAAAAATATGCTCTGGCACCAGCTCACCCTGAGCTGGTGCCATGTATATGTGTCTAAACCTACCACTTGTAAGTGGTAGGTTTCCTTTAAGTCTATAATACTTTTCTGCAGCCATGAAATAGATAACAACATCAAGTCCATTGAGCACTTGTTCAGTATTTACGGAATTACGGAATTCATCTTCCTCTGCAAACAATGTTGGTCGCAAACGGATCCGCAGTTCTCTTGGTATCCAACCAATCTTATAAAATTCAGCAAGCATCACTGGATGCAATTCATACGAAGTCCGCTTTTTAAGTTCTCTTTCCCAATCTCGCTTTTTCAATTCACTCTGTGGGATGTTTAGAAAATCAGCTGAAGTCATTACCTGGGACACAATGCTCGTAACTTCTTTGTTATTGAAAGTGACAGTAGCGGCTGACATCTAGGAACAGGTGGACGCTCCTAGCTCAA
Source organism: Engystomops pustulosus (assembly GCA_019512145.1). Classification (NCBI taxonomy): domain Eukaryota; kingdom Metazoa; phylum Chordata; class Amphibia; order Anura; family Leptodactylidae; genus Engystomops; species Engystomops pustulosus. The sequence continues at coordinate 66,597 of WNYA01000975.1, read as the reverse complement.
TCTTGTAGAACAAAAACCTTTTTGGGCGGCACTCTGTCCAACGATGCTCAGGGGTTCAGGAAGAAATGAAAGTCTCCACACTCGTAGATATTGTCAACTTTTCATGAAAGCACAATCCAGCAAATCCAGCAAGTAGTACAGAGCCACAGGAGGGGCCATTCCAGTGGGATGTGACGCCAGTGTGAAAGGTTACAATGTATGCTTTAAATTGTTACTTTGTATGTGTACCAGCAATAGTTGAGAGAGGCTTGAGGACAAGCTGAAACGCGTCCTATTTGATGTATTTGCTGTATTGTGCTTTCGTGAAATTAAAGTAAGCTGATGATATCTACGAGTGCCTGGACTTTCATTTCTAATTGTATATATATTGTGAGGATGAGCTTGGTAGCAGCAAAAAAACAAGTCCAAAATGCAGTCAGTGACGGTGACACAAAGAAAACACAAGACACAAGATAACACTTGCTGTGCTAAGCAGTAACTTTACAAAGGTTTTCCCTGACTTCTCAGATGGTTTACTAACAGCCACCTGAAAAATAGAAAAACAAAGTGATGTATTTTACCTCACACAAATAAACAGTCCATAAGTAGGCTCACAGGCCTCAGGGCATGAGACTTCAGAGAGACAGAATCTATATGGTCCCCTATAATGCACACTTTGCAGTGCTGAGCCCCAACACTTGGGTTTCCTGAGAGCTATGAGACAATTCTGCTGGACTGAAAGGAAATGACCAGCCCCAATACAAGCCTGACAGTCATTCCAAAACATCCAGGCCCGATAACCTGGATTTACTATGATCTCTTAGCAATCCTTGTCTTGCTAAAAATACCCAGCTTTTCTGGTTTATTTTACATCTCACTCAGCTTTCCCCTGGTGAGATGTATACTTTTTGTCTTTTAAAATACGCAAGGAACCTTGGAGAAATATAGTGATCCCCTATCACTTTGCCATTCACTGTCTCACAATATATACAGTCAGCCTTGGGGTAGAAGATGGGTTCTTTAGGTTTGTATTTAAGTTAAATTTGTATGTAAGTTGGTATATAACTGGTATATTTTATAATTTTTTTCTTACTTGTGACAATTGTATATTCACAATAATGTGCTGTCATGGGAACAAGGATTATCAATAAAGCTTAAAGGGGTTATCCGAGTTTAAAAAATTTCTTATGGCCGGGCTGGGGAGGGCTAGCCCTCGGTGCTGCCGATCTCCCACGCCACCATCTCCCAACGCTGAGAGATAGGGACGGATGGGAGGAGCCGTCCACATCGCGGACCGGAAGCTCCCTGTGCGCGGCTTCCGTGCCCCTGTAAACAAACAGGGGCACGGATCGAAGAGACCGCGGCGCGGGACATCGGCGGCGCCGGAGGAGGTAAGTACAAGTTTATTATGTTTAACTAGCCCTCCCCAGCCCGGCCATAAAAATTTTTTTAAACCCGGATAACCCCTTTAATTATGGACACCTTACAGCTTATCATTACAGCCGGGACTAAAGTAAAGTATCCCTGGAGCTTCACCAGAGGTCACAGTGAGAAAAGAGGTCCATCTGTAAATAGGGGCCATCTGTAAGTATGGTGTCCTTATGTTGGGGACCGCCTCTACATCACAAACTATCCAGCAACACCATAGGATACGTGAGAGCGTAATTGGTCTTGATTACTCCATTCAGGGTCGGTCTGGCCCGCCGGGGTGCCAGTGAATCCCCTGGTGGGCCCCGATATCTGGCACTATGGCAGGGGCCTCCGTTCGTATACTTCCTGCCAGTGGCTGCAATAGTATTTGATCCGGCCGCAATGGGTAGTCAGTATGCTATATTTTATACGAGGAGAAGACTCCTGTCAGATAAACTTAGTGGCTATTAAGGGACAGAGATAAGGACATACATAGGGGGAACAGAGGGTAGTAGGGGGAAGCAATACCATTCCCATGCTTTAGGAAGGTGGTCCCATACAGGAGTCCACCAATCAGCAGACTCTCTTCCCTGTCCAAAAGTAATCCCAGGGATCCCATATAAGGTTTAATCTATCGACAGTGTTTTGAAGGAGAGCTGTCAGATGTTCCATCTTGGATCCTAGAACAGAGGTCAACATGGAAAGGTGGGGCAGCTTGTTTTCACATGCAGCTTGAGATTAGGCATCTAGTTGCCCTAAGCAGATGCAGGAGAAGTTTGAATGAATGCTAGGGTCTAGGGATATTTGAAAGAGTGGGTCTGAAGACAGAATGTCTATAACAGCTATCCAGTAGGGGCAGATAGAATATGTGTGTAGTAGATGCACCTCTTGCTGCACACCTACAATAAAAATCAAGTGAGTCAGGATAGATACGATGCAGATGGGTATGATATCAAAACAAATGGTCAATACTCTGTGGCAGATTAAAAGTACTTTGGGCCATAACTTTAAAATAGTAGCAAGGGCTGGGACTTGATTTCCTAACTTTTATGCCAGTTTTTTGGCACTGCAATTGACTCCAGTCCCTTAATGGAGCCAATTGCAGCCAGGCTGTGCACCTGATTTATGACAAGGCCTTTGCCTTGTCATATTTTAGGCACATGTTGCACTTGGGGTAAGGAAGTATTAAGACTAGCCTGACAAACGCTGATCTTGATATATTCCCCCCAGTGAGTAAATAACAACTGTACATAAACAATACAATTCAGATATACCCATCAGATTGTATTCGCGGTTTAACCCTATTCGCAGATACACCCAAAGTGTGTATCCAGAACGCTTCACGACAGCGAAGAAGAGTCTTAATGTTACCTCTCCTTCTTGGTATTTCTATTTTCTCATGACCTGATATTTAAGTTGAGCAATATTGTGTTCTTGAATGAAATGAAATGGAACTGCAGTAATAATTATGTGCAACATATTGTAGACTTGGTGTTGTATTGACACGTTCTTTCACTCTCAATAAGTCTCACCTATATATAGACATCCACATGGACATTTCAATAGGTAAATCACATTCGATGATTTGCAGGTGACAAAAAACCCTTTATGGGAAATGGGTGTCCTATGTGTGGATGATAAAATGTGTCTCCTGGTAGGACCTTTGAGCATTCAGAGCAATTTAAGCATGAAAATGTGCCATTTTTCTGCTGCAAAAAAGATTGTCTAGGATCTGACTGCACTACGATATCAGCCTTACTAATTGTCCCTCAATTGGGTGCTTTTTATTACAAATCATGGTAAGTTGTTATATTCTTTCATCCCTGGGAAGAAGCGTACAACTCGCCAGTGTTATTAATTATATGGTCAATTCTGGAATTTAATGGTTGATCCCCGTGTGAAAAAACAATTCTCAAATTGGATTTTGAGGCGTCTTGGCTGTCACTCAAGCTTCTTCACACATTTTTCTCAGAGTATGTGGATAGCGTTGTTCAGTAAAACGTTTTCCATCTCATCCAACATTTCTCACGAATTTCTACATCAGTAACAATTCTGCAAACCCTCTGAAACTATGATTTAGGAATTTATTTTTTTAGTGGTTTAGGATGGTTGCTTCTATAGTGTAACTCCACTATTCTATCACTTCCTTTCTATCAGATCTTTTTTAAACCCCATAGTGCTTTTGACCTCAAAGTATCGAGACAACTCAATTGTTTAGCCAAATGACTATAAAAAGCCCTTCTATAAAAGCAACAATTGGATCGTCGAAGTGTCTAAATTACCTGTGTACCGCAGTGCTCGCCGCACGGCTCACCTCGCCCGTATCCAGCGGCGTCTAGCTGCACACGTCCCTGACACCAAGGGCGCGCGCACACCAGCTCTGTCAGATTTAAAGGGCCAGTGCACCGATAATTGCTGCAGGCCAGATGCCCTTCTTGATAAATTCCAGCCCATTCCTATCTTCCCTGCCGGATCTTTGTGCCTCACGTCTTAGAAAAGTTGTGTTCCCATGTCCTTCACGTTTATTAGTTATTTCCCGTTGTGACCCCGTTTCCGTTCCTAACTACGCTCCTCTGTTGCCTGCTTGACGTGCTATGTCCATGACTTCTGATCCCGTGCTGCCCGCTGACCGTCCTCCTTGTCCCCTACTACATTTCCAACTCGATGTACCTGTTCTTGGCTGCCACTGCAGACAAAGTCGCGCTGTGGAAAGACCTTGTAGGACCACGCCACAGCAATCCACCCCGCTTGCGGCGGGCTCTGGTGAAAATCGGGTGCCACTTAGAACTCCAGTCCCAGGTGTCAGCTTACTCATCGTCTGCAGTGGTCTAGTGGGTCCACTATCCCTGGATCCTGACATCACGGTTAGCTATAATTCTGATAATTCCTTGTGTCCATGTATCACTGAGTCAGCTAAGTGCAGACGACCCCAACATACAAGCGTTTACCAACACACAGACTGGGATGATTAAAACAGTAATACTTTTATTATTGCAATTACATAACACAATATAATTTAATCCTTATCACTTTTCTAATATCATGAGATAAAACAATATATTTATCGGATAATGTAGCATCACTTCCCTATTGGGAGATCTCGACAGAGGAAGGCAGATTCCTAGCTTGCATCACAGACAGAAGTGCATCCACTTGTCTCGTCTGGAATGTCCTGACCTCCGTCAAATCCCATTGCTTTTATAAAATTAATAAGCAAAGACATGGGGTCATTTACTAAGGGCCGAATGCGTTTTCCCAACGTGTTACCCGAATATTTCCGATTTGCGCCGATTGTACCTGAATTGCACCGGGTATTGTGGCGCACGCGATCGTATGTGGCGCAACGGAAATCGGCGTGGCGCCGAATGAAAACCCGACGTATTCTGAAAAACCGCCGCATTAAAAGCCGAAAAAGTGTCTCTTGGGAAGCGCTTACCTTCACCTGGTCCGATGTTTCTTCCGGTGCGATGAGATGACTTTCGCGCAGCAGCGCCACCTGGTGGCGACGGAAGAACTACCTTCATAAATCCCGGCCGGACCCGAATCCAGAGCAGAGAACGCGCGCTGGATCGCGAATGGGGGGTAAGTAAATTGCCCCACTATCGGTACTAGATCTGCCGCATCATCATTTTGTAACATTATGAACATGAAATGAATAAAGGCATTATTCGTATTAGATGCTGTCACATCATCATTTTGTAACTTTGTATCAATGATCCACGCTGTTTATGTGCAGAAACTTGTTATTGTCTTGTGTGGTGTGTGAGCCTCGCTTTTAACACTATGTGATCATATCATGGATGAGACAGAGGACAAAATTTCACTCCATTTTGTATATTCCTTATTAGAAACTTAATAGGCCACATTGTTACATTGTAATTGATATAATTATCATTCACACTCCAAATGCTTCAAATTTTGTTCACATCTATTGTGAATAGACCTCGTATTTTGTTTAAAAAGACCTACCACTAAAGCGAACTTATAAGTGGGAGGCGGCGTGTGCGGAGAGTCTGTGACGTCACGGCTCTCCAGCACGTAGAATCGGCCGCACGGGCACGCGCATGGTGCGCCGTGCCCAAGTGCGTTGCGCGAGTTATAAGTTAATTAACTTATAAAACGTCGATAGGGGCTTGTGTTCCCCTAACAAAATATGCTCTGTCACCGCTCACCCTGAGCTGTGCCATGTATATGTGTCTAAACCTACCATGTAAGTGTGTAGTTTCCTTTAAGTGCTATAATACTTTGTCTGCAACATAAATAGATAACAAACATCAAGTCCATTGAGCACTTGTTCAGTATTTACGGAATTCATCTTCCTCTGCAAACAATTTGTCGCAAACGGATCCGCAGTTCTCTTGGTATCCAACACATCTTATAAATTCAGCAAGCATCACTGGATGCAATTCATACGAATTCCGCTTTCAAGTTCTCTTTCCCAATCCTCGCTTTTCAATTCATCTGGGATTTTTAGAATCAGCTAATTCATTACCTGGGACACAATGCTCGTAACTTCTTGTTATTGAAAGTGACAGTCGCGGCTGACATCTAGGAACAGGTGGACGCTCCTAGCTCAATCTTGTAGAACAAAACTTTTTGGGCGGCACTCTGTCCAACGATGCTCAGGGGTTCAGGAAGAAATGAAAGTCTCCACACTCGTAGATATTGTTCACTTTCATGAAAGCACAATCCAGCAAATCCAGCAAGTAGTACAGAGCCACAGGAGGGGCCATTCCAGTGGGATGTGACGCCAGTGTGAAGGTTACAATGTATGCTTTAAATGTTACTTTGTATGTTGTCCAGCAATAGTTGAGAGACTTGAGGACAACTTGAAACCTCCTATTTGATGTATTGCTGTATTGTGCTTTCGTGAAATTAAGTAAGCTATGATATCTACGAGTGCCTGGACTTGCATTCTAATTTGTATATATATTGAGGATGAGCTTGGTAGCAGCAAAAAAACAAGTCAAAATGCCAGTCAGACGGTGACACAAAGAAAACACAAGACACAAGATAACACTTGCTGTGCTAAGCAGTAACTTTACAAAGGTTTTCCCTGACTTCTCAGATGGTTTACTAACACCACCTGAAAAATAGAAAAACAAGTGATGTATTTTACCTCACACAAATAAACAATCACAGTAGGCTCAGGTCCTCAGGGCATGAGACTTCAGAGAGACAGAATTATATGGTCCCCTATATGCACACTTTGCAGTGCTGAGCCCCAACTTGGGTTTCCTGAGGCTAGAGACAATTCTGCTGGACTGAAAGAAATGACCAGCCCCAATCACAGCCGACAGTCTTCCAAAACATCCAGGCCCGATAACCTGGATTTACTATGATCTCTAGCAATCTTGTCTGTAAATACCCAGCTTTTCTGGTTTATTTTACTCTCACTCAGCTTCCCCTGGTGAGATGTATACTTTTGTCTTTTAAAATACGCAGGAACCTTGGAGAAATATAGTGATCCCCATCACTTGCCATTCACTGTCTCACCATATACAGGCAGCCTTGGGGTAGAAGATCGGTTCTTTAGGTTTGATTTAAGTTAAATTGTTGATTAATTGGTATATAACTGGTATATTTTATAATTTTTTCTTACTTGTGACAATTGTATATTCACAATAATTGCTGTCATGGGAACAAGGATTGCCACTAAAGCTTAAAGGGGTTATCCGAGTTAAAAAAGTTCTTAGGCCGGTGGGGAGGGCTAGCCCTCGTGCTGCCGATGTCCCCACCCCCATCCCCACGCTAGATCGGGACGGATGGGAGGGCCGTCCACATCGCGGACCGGAGCTCCCTGTGCGCGGCGTTCGTCCCTGTAAACAAACAGGGGCACGATCGAAGAACCGGCGGGACCTCGCGGGCCGGAGGGTAAGTACAAGTTTATATGTTAACTAGCCCTCCCCCAGCCCGCCATAAATTTTTTTTAAACCCGGAATACCCCTTTAATTAATGGACACCTTACAGCTTATCATTACACCGGGACTAAAGAGTATCCCTGGAGCTTCACCAGAGGTCACGTGAGGAAAGAGGTCCATCTGTAAATAGGGGCCATCTGTAAGTTGGTGTCCTTATGTTGGGGACCGCCTCTACACACAAACTATCCAGCACACCATAGGATCCGGAGAGCGTAATTGGTCTGATTACTCCATTCAGGGTCGTCTGGCCCCGCCGGGGTGCCAGTGAATCCCCTGGTGACCCCGATATCTGGCACTATGGCAGGGGCCTCCGTTCGTATACCTTTCCTGCCAGTGGGTGCAATAGTACTGATCCGGCCGCAATGGGTAGTCAGTATGCTATATTTATACAGGAGAAACTCCTGTCAATAAATTAGTGGCTATTAAGGGACAGAGATAAGGACATACATAGGGGGAACAGAGGGTAGTAGGGGGAAGCATACCATCCCATGCTTAGGAGTGTCCATACAGCGAGTTCACCAATCACGACTCTCTTCCCTGTCCAAAAGTAATCCCAGGGATCCCATATAGGTTTAATCTATCGACAGTGTTTTGAAGGAGAGCTGTCGATGTTCCATCTGGATCCTAGAACAGAGGTGCAACATGGAAAGGTGGGGAGCTTGTTTTCACATGCAGCTTGAGATTAGGCATCTAGTTGCCCTAAGCAGATGCAGGAGAAGTTTGAATGAATGCTAGGGTCTAGGATATTTGAAAGAGTGGGTCTGAAGACATAATGTCTATAACAGCTATCCAGTAGGGGCAGATTAGAATATGTGTGTAGTAGATGCAACCTCTTGCTGCACCCCTACAATAAAAATTAAGTGAGTCAGGATAGATACGATGCAGATGGTATGATATCAAAACAATGGTCCATACTCTGTGGCAGATTAAAGTACTTTGGGCCAAACTTTAAAATAGTAGCAGGGCTGGGACTTGATTTCCTAACTTTATGCCAGTTTTTTTGGCACTGCAATTGCTCCATTCCCTTAATGGAGCCAATTGCAGCCAGGCTGTGCACCTGATTTATGACAAGGCTTTGCCTTGTCAATTTTAGGCACTTTTGTCACTGGGGTAGGAATATTAAGACTAGCCTGACAAACGCGATCTTGATATATTCCCCCAGTGAGTAATAACAACTGTACATAAACAATGTAAGCATAATGTGGCACAATTCTTCCTATTAGAACAATAGGACACCAAAACAAATCCCAGACAGACCCCATTATTAATCATTGTTGTTTGGCTATTATTGTGGGTTCTCATTACGTGAAGGATCACCCAGGGAGTAACCAGAATACGTGTAGGCTGCTTTCACACTAACGTATGCACTAGAGATGACGAGCACTCAAATGCCCGATGCTCGTTCTCGAGTCAAACTTTTCCCGATGCTAGTGCTCTTTTCGAATAATGAACCCCATTGAAGTCAATTGGAGCTCGAGCATTTTTCAAGGGGACCAGGCTCTGCACAGGGAAGCTTGGCAACACCGGAAACCTCAGAAAATAGTGAAACACCCACGGAAATGGCAGGAAGACAGCAGGGCAGCATGCATGGATGCCTCTGAGGCTGCTTAATGACAGAGTGACCGATGAGGGGGAATAGCATATAAATCATCAAATAATTGACCCCCACTATAGGGACGGCATGCGGGCAGCTGGCTAAGAGAGTGGGCATGGTGACTACCCCAAATGGACTCATGCTTCAAACCAATTTAAAATTCTTTTTGGCAAGGATAACATGTACACTGTATGTATCAGTAGTTTGGCCTGGTTAGGCGGCAGAGAGAACCAAAGGAGGTGAGCAAGAAGCGCTGAAAACATTTCCTATGTGAACAAAATTTACTGTATATTTGTCGATACACAGCATGGTGGCGACATAGTGGACCAGGTCCATAACGTACCTGGTAAAACACCCGAAAAATGAGCCTGACACAGCTTGTTTGCTAAGGACGGACATGTGGAGGCAGCTATGGAGAACTTGTGGAGGCGCATTTAGACGGACTTTGGAGGCAGCTATGGAGACGGCGTCTGGAGGCTGCTATGGAGACGACTCGTGGGAAGCTCTATGGAGATAAGTGTGGAGGCAGCTGTGAAGAACGGCGTGTGAGGCAGCTGTAGAGACGGCGTTTGGAGCTCTATGGAGACGAGCGTGGAGGCAGCTATGAGACGACGTTGGAGGCGCTATGGACACGTATGAGGCTTGTTATGGAGACTACGTGTTGAGGCATGTGGGGGGCACTCAGTCATACAGCTTTGCATCCATTATCAAAATATGTGACCCAATATAAACAACCAGAAAATCAAGCTGGTAAACCACCCAGAAATGTAGCCTGACCAGCTCGTTGCTAGGGGACTAGTTGCTGTTTCCTCTTGCGCTGCAGCGTCTGCGGTATAGACAGTTTGAACGCTGCGGCATGGAGACATTTTGGTGGACGCTGTTTTGAGGATCGTGGTAGGCAAAATGGACAGGAAACAAGCAGGGGCGCATGCATGGATGTCCTCTGAGGCTGCATAATCTTTGGGATGGAGCTGGCGTTCCGCTGCCAGTGAGCTTTCGCCTGTCCAGCCCCTTGCCCTGGGGCCAGAATGTTTTACTTTGAAAAAATTATAATTTTCAAGCAGGCGGGGTCGTTTGAATATTTCATCTAGGATAATGGAATAGCATAGTGGTTCTATTTTTTTCGTAAATGGTTCCAGATTAAGAGCGACAGTATGGCATCGATATTTGCGCTGTGCTATGATTAAAATTCAGGCTCCAGCAGGCGGCGACAGTTGGGCCGAGTTCCATTATGTATCTGGTGAAACACCCCGAAAATTATGCCTGACACAGGCTTGTTTGCTAAGGGGACGATGAATGGAGGTGTAAGGTAGTAGTAGATTAAAGGTGCTGCAGTTAAAACTATGTTTAGTTTGATCTTGGGGGCTTGGACAGGCGAAAGCTTGCCTGGCAGCGGACTGCCAGCTCCATTCCAAGATCCAACTAACATAGTTTTAACTGCAGCACCTTTAATCTACTACTACCTTACTACCTCCTTACATCGTCCCCTTAGCAAGCAAGCTGTGTCAGGCATAATTTTCGGATGTTTCACCCGATACATAATGGAACTCGGCCCAACTGTCGCCGCCATGCTGGAGACCTGAAGTTTTAATCATAGCAGCGCAATATCGATGCCCCATACTGTCGCTCTTAATCATGGAACCATTTTGCATCCCGTGACCCTCGCGTTCAAAGAATTTATTCCCAGCCACCGATTACTGGGTATTCACCTCTCCTGGACCCAAGGCACAAGCAAAATCTTTACACACTCTCATCTCTTAGTAGTAGAGGAAGGAGTGTGAGAATGCAATGAATACCAGCGGGCCTGGGACAAGCCTGAAACAGTATTTCCCTTCTGAAGGCAATAGCGGCAGAGGGCGTATTCGTGGGACAAGTAGCGAGGGAGAGATGGCAAGCAGGCAGCTGTCCGCACGGGCAGGGGTACGGTTTCCACAAGGCCTTTGCCAGTTTTATTGTCACCCAGCAAGACACTGTCACTGTCCCCAGTCTCGCAGAGTAGGGGGTATCTTACAGAAAGATAGGTGAGGGAGTACGTAGCGACATACCATCGTCCTAATGAATCCACAAGCTCCCTACAACTACTGGGTTTCAAAGCGGACATGTGGCCCGAACTGGCAGCTGTACGCCTCTGGCGTGTTGTTTACCGCTTCCTGTGCCCTCTGTCTCCTGCCGTACGTCGTCTGTGTCTTTTGACGGAGGTTTTGCAGTCTCGTGGTGGCACATCATCACAACGATAAGCGATACACTGCGGCGACTGACAGCATGAACAGGATGACGCTGATTCAGATGAATCAAGCCTGGATTCTCATGATTCCATTCCACAACAATATTACCAATTTTTTTTCTATTTGACCGTTATATTTCCAGCACTGCTTGCGCATCTTAGTTCCCCTGCCCCGCCATAACCAGGCCAATTACATTATAAGAACAGTACTACACTTGATCTATTAACAAAAGGTTCTTAGAAGTGCTGTTTGTAGCCCCCGCCTGCTCTGAAAATTATAATTTTTTCAAAGTACACTATCCATAAACAAAGGGACGGTAACAGCAATATATAATTGAAGAGTTATGCCACAATGCATCAAAAACGTAATGGATAAACAACAAAGAAAAAGCGATGCAATTATAGGGCAAACATTAAATTTTATTAAGACAAATATGGAAATTTCACACACAAAGAGATACAAAATCAGATAAAAACACTTAAAATGGTGCTACTAAAAGCCAACTATCCCCCAAAAGGAGGTCAGGGAGTGAAGTCCCAGACCCAGGGGTGAACCACAGCGGCCACACACCTCCCTAAGTGTTCCCCAATCCTGATAGATAAACAACCAAAACCTAGAGTCTAGACAAAGCTTGTGTGAGCAATTATAAACCTCATGAAAAAAGTGCAAATGAGTGAAGAAATCTGAGTAGGTATGAGGTAGAGCAGACGGGGAGGAGGGTGGGTCGGCTGTGGGAAGAGGACCCCACGGGTTACGTCACGTCCTCGTGACTCCTCAGGGGTAATGACAAGGTACATTATGTCCTGCTTATATGCGATAACAACCCCCAAAGGATATCTCACAACCAGGTGAAGAGGCGGCGGCATTACAATGTTGCGCGTGTGTCTTGGCGGAAAAGAAGTGACACTGTGGTGCATGCGCTATACAAGTCCTATTTCGACGAATTATGGCGCATTGCGCAAACGGGGATGACTGCTGCTGTGATTAGTGCACTAATCCCAAGAACCTCAGTATCAGCATGCGCGTAACCAAATTATGCGCAGCGTCAATTTACTATAGTACCCGGATGGAGGCACTAATAAGAGGTACAGGGGGGGGGGAGGGGGGAGGAGGAAAGATAGGAAGGGGGGGGGGAAGGGGAGGACAGAGGGGGTGGGGGGAGGGGGGGAGTGGCTGGTGAGAGGGCAGAGGAAAAAAAGGGGGGTGATGGTTTGTGGTAAGGGCCCGGGTGCAAGGGGTCCCAATAGGCGTTGGTGTGATCTGTGAACGAACAAAGTTGTGTTGTGTGAGGGGGTACCCGAGGAGGGGGAAGGAAAGGAGGGGGGGGGTGTTGTTCCCACATTAAGTGTGTGTGTGTACTGAATGTCCACCTGTTTGAAGTGCCTTAATATCCATGGTTAAGGTGAGTTGAACGCTAAGAGTTTTTTTGCATGTTAAGGAAACTAGACACTGCCGAAACCAATTCGTGACACAATGTGATGACTGAACTAACCAACATATTCAAAGGGTAATTTTTTCATAAGTTCAATAATGCTTCTGGCCCCCAGGGCCATTTGAGTGGGGAGCCACAGAGACAGGGCCTGGACGACAGAAAGCTTGCCTGGCAGCGGACTGCCAGCTCCATTCAAGATCTCAACTAACATAGTTTTAACTGCAGCACCTTTAAACTACTACTACCTTACTACCTCCATTCATCGTCCCCTTAGCAAACAAGCTGTGTCAGGCATAATTTTCGGTGTTTCACCAGATACATAATGGAACTCGGCCCAACTGTCGCCGCCTGCTGGAGACCTGAAGTTTTAATCATAGCAGCGCAATATCGAGCCCATACTGCGCTCTTATATCATGGAACCATTTCCGAAAAAATGAACCACTATGCTATTCCATTATTCCTAGATGAAATATTCAAACGACCCCGCCTGCTTTGAAATTATATTTTTTCAAAGTAAACACTTTGGCCCAGGGGCAGGGCAGGGCTGGACAGGAAAGCTCACCTGGCAGCGGACCGCCAGCTCCATCCAAAGATATGCAGCCTCAGAGGATCCATGCATGATGCCCCTGCTGTTTCCTGTCACATGCCTCCACGATCCTCCAACAGCGTCCCACAATGTTCATTCATCCCTATACCACCATGTCTCACTGCGCAGCGTTCAAACTGTTATACCGCAGACGCTGCAGCGCAAGAGGAAATACAGCATCGTCCCCTAGCAACGAGCGTTGTCAGGCTACATTTCGGGTGGTTTACCAGCTTGATTTTCTGGTGTTTTATATGGGTCACTCATTTTGATAATGGATGGCAAAAGTGTATGATTAGAGTGCTCGTTTTCGAATAATTACCCCCTGAAGAGTCAATTGGAGACTCGAGCATTTTTCAAGGGGACCAAGGCTCTGCACAGGGAAGTTGGCAAACACCGGAACCTCAGAAAATAGTGGAAACACCACGGAAATGGACAGGAAACAGCAGGGGCAGCATGCATGGTGCCTCTGAGGCTGATTAATGACAGAGTGACCGATGAGGGGGAGATAGCATATAAATCATCAAATAATTGACCCCTACACTATAGGGGCCGGCATGCGGAGGCAGCTGGCTAGAGAGTGGCATGGTGACATAACCCCAAATGGACTCAGGCTTCAAACCATTTTAAAATTTTTTGGGCAAGGATAACATGTAGCACTGTATTGATCAGTATTTTGCCTGGTTATGGCGGCAGGCAGAGAGGAACCAAAGGAGGTGAGCAAAGCGTGAAAACATTTCCTATGTGAACAAAGTTTTACGGTTATATTTAGTCGATAACAAGCATGGTGGCGACATAGTGACCAAGTTCCATAACGTACCTGGTTAAAACACCCACCGAAAATGAGCCTGACACAGCTTGTTTGCTAAGGGGACGGACATGTGGAGGCAGCTATGGAGAGACTTGTGGAGCGGCAGCTATGTAGACGGACTTTTGGAGGCAGCTATGGAGCGGCGTCTGGAGGCTGCTATGGAGACGACCGTGAGCATGGAAGATGCTATGGAGATAAGTGTGAGGCAGCGTGGAAGGATCGTGGGGCGTGCACGGCAGAAGCAGATGTATGAGAGGCAGTATGGATGAGCTCTTGAAACGAGAGCGTGGATAGGCAGCTATGAGACGACGTCTGGGGGAAGGCCGTATGGAGAGGCTACGTATGGAGGTTGTTATGGAGTACGTTAGGCATGGGGGGGGGCACTCAGTCATACAGCTTTGCATCCATTATCAAAAATGGTGACCCAATAAAACACCAGAGAAATCAAGTGGTAAACCACCCGAAAATGTAGCTGACAGCTCGTTGTAAGGGGAGAGTGCTTGTATTTCCTCTTGCGCTGCAGCGTCTGCGGTTAGAGAGTTGTAGAACGTGCGCTGCGATGGAGACATTGTGGACGCTTGTGTTGAGGATCGTGGATGGCAAAATGGACAGGAAACAGCAGGGGCAGCATGCATGGATGCTCTGAGGCTGCATAATCTTGGGATGGAGCTGGCGGTCCGCTGCCAGGTGAGCTTTCGCCTGTCCAAGGCCCTGCCCTGGGGGCCAGAAGTGTACTTTGAAAAAATTATAATTTTCAAGCAGGCGGGGTCGTTTGAATATTTCATCTAGGAATAATGGAATAGAATAGTGGTTCTATTTTTTTCGTAATGGTTCCAGATTAAGAGCGACAGTATGGGGCATCGATATTGCGCTGCTATGATTAAAAACTCAGGTCTCCAGCATGGCGGCGACCAGTTGGGCCGAGTTCCATTATGTATCTGGTGAAACACCCCGAAAATTATGCCTGACACAGGCTGTTTGCTAAGGGGACGATGAATGGAGGTAGTAAGGTAGTAGTAGATTAAAGGTGCTGCAGTTAAAACTATGTTAGTTGGATCTTGGGATGGAGCTGGCAGTCCGCTGCCAGGCAAGCTTTCGCCTGTCCAAGCCCTGTCTTGGCTCCTCCCCACTCAAAATGGGCCTGGGGGCCAGAAGCATTTACTTTGAAAAAATTTTACCTCTTTGAATGTGATGTGTTAGTTCAGTCATCACATTGTGTCACGAATTGTTCTGCAGTTTGTCTATCCTTAACATGCAAAAAAACTTCTTTTTTAGCGTTAATACTCACCTTTAACCAATTGGATATTTAGGTTCACAACACAGGTTGGTACATTCTAGTACAACACACACTTTAATGTGGGATTACAACACCCCCCCCCTTCCTTTTCCCTTCCCTTCCTCGGGTACCCCCTACACTTCACACACTTTTTCGTTTCACAGTTTATCACATCTTCACTAGCCTTATTGGGACCCCTTTTTGCACCGGGTTCCTATTACCACAAATCCATACTCCCCCCTTTTTTTCCTTGCCCCTCTCACCAGCACTCCCCCCCTTTCCACTTCTGTTCCCCCCCCTTCCTATCTTTCCTCCTCCTCCCCTTTCCTCTCCTCCCCCCGACCTCTTATTAGTGCCTCCTCTGGTTATATATAATATTGACGCGTGGCATAATTGGTTTACGCGCATGCATATACTGATGTTCTTGGGATTATGTGCACTATATCCAGCCAGCAGTCATCCTCCGCTTGGGCATGCGCCATAACTGTCCGAAATAGGACTGTATAGCGCATGCACACAGTGTCACTTCGTTTCCGCCAAGACACACGCGCAACATTGTAATGCCGCCGCCTCTTCACCTGGTTGTGAGGATATCCTTTGGGGGTTGTTTATCGGGCATATAAGCAGGACATAATGTCCTTGGTCATTACCCCTGAGGAAGTCACGAGGACAGTGACGTAACCCGTGGGGTCCTCTTCCCACAGCCGACCCACCCTCCTCCCCGTCTGCTCTGACCTCATACCTACTCAGATTCTTCACTGCATTTGCACTTTTTTCATTGAGGTTATAAATTGCTCACACGCTTTGTCTAGACTCTAGGTAGGTTGTTTATCTATGCAGGATGGGGACACACTTAGGGAGGGTGTTGGCCGCTGTGGTTCACCCCTGGGTCTGGGACTTCGACTCCCTGACCTCCTTTTGGGGGATAGTGTGGCTTAGTAGCCCATTTAAGTGTTTTTTTATCTGATTGTATCTCTTTGTGTGTGAATTTCCATATTGTCTTAATAAAATTTAATTGTTGCCCTATAATTGCATCGCTTTTTCTTTGTTGTTTATCCATTACGTTTTTGATGCATTGTGGCAAATCTTCAATTATATATTGCTGTACCGTCCCTTTGTTTATGGATATGTGTACTTTGAAAAAATTATAATTTTCAGAGCAGGGGGGGCTACAAAACGCACTTCTAAGAACCTTTTGTATAAGATCAAGTGTAGTACTGTTCTTATAAGTAATTGGCTGGTTATGGGGGGCAGGGGACGTAAGATGCGCAAGCAGTGCGAAATAATAACGGTCAATGAAAAAAATTGGCGGTATATTTTGTTGGAATGGAATCATGAAATCCAGGCTTGATTCATCTTGATAAGCGTCCAGCTGTCAGTGCTGTCAGTCGACGGCGTGTATGCTTATCGGTGATGATGCCACCAGCTGACTGAAAAACCGCCTCGGACAAACGCTAGCGGCAGGGCAGGCAAGAAACTCCAAGCGTACAGCGCCCAGTTCGTGCCACATGTCAGTTTGAAAACCCGTAGTTGTAGGGAGCTGTGTGATCATTTAGGACGATGGTATGGTCGCTACGTACTCCCTCACCATCTTTCTGTAAAGATCAGCCCTACTCTGCCGAGACTGGGGACAGGTGACAGTGTCTTGCTGGTGGGTGACAAAAAACTGGCAAAGGCCTTGTAAAGCGTACCCTGCCAGGCTGGACAGCTGCCTGCTTGCTACTCTCCCCTCGCTACTTGTCCCACAGAATACGCCCTCTGCCGCTGTGCTGTCAGAAGGGAGAAATACTGTTTCAGCTTGTGCACCAGGGCTGTGGTATTCAAGCATTCTCACACTCCTTTCCTCTACAGAGATGAGAGTGTAAAGATTTGCTTGTGCCCGTGGGTCCAGGAGAGTGATACCCAGTAATCGGTGCTGGAATAAATTCTTTGAACGCGAGGGTCACGTGGATAGCACGCCTAGTCATGAAATCTGCCATATGCGCCGAGTAGTACCAACGCGCAAGAATTCACTCCCCTCACTTGGCTGGATTCGTTCCATTTTCTCCTTCTCCTCCTCAACTCCCTTCTTCTGCCCAACACGCTGAACAGTTTAAGGACTGAGCATGCCTCCTCCTTTCTGTCTCGCCACATTCTCCTCCTCTTCCTCCTCATCCTCCTCCACCTCCTCCGATACGCGCTGAGAAACAGACCGGAGGGTGCTTTGGCTATCAACAGGGAATCTTCTTTCCCCCATCTCTTGTAACCAGGGGCGGACTGGGAATTTAAAATGGCCCTGGAAAAAACTATAAAATTGGCCCCATTCTATGGTGGAGTATCCCAATAGGGTGTGGTCTGAAATGTGGGTGGGGGTTATAACAGACAAAATTGTTGGTATGTGACCTAATGACAAACAAGAACATCTTTGCTAGAAGTGAATCTAATGTGTCAAAGAATGTGACCTCTGGATCAGTAAATGATGCAAACACTGAACCGGTAATACCTTTCCCTGTGCATACTGACAATTAAAACAGAGAAACAATTATATTATACTTCCTCCTATGTACAGGAATATGCCAATAACACATTTATTCAATCCTGCCTTCTATATTCAAAATCAAAACTACTACAATACCTTCTCCCATATACAAGACAACTACTATATATACTGCCCTATGAACTGGATATAAATACTATAATACTGCCACCCTATGAAAGATATACTACTCTATAACTGCATCCATTGTACAAGAATACACACTATCCATACAGCTCCCATGTACAAGATATAACTACTATAATACTGCCCCCTATGTACAAGAATATAACTACTATATACTGCCTATGTCAAGAATCATAAATACTTAATACCGCTACCTATGTACAGAATATACTACTATAATTACCCCCTATGGACAAGAATATAACTACTTAATACTGCCCCTATGTACAAGATATAAACTACTATAAACTACTTTATATAACAAAGAAGTGAACAGAAAAAAATCAGTATTTATTCAAATACTGCTACAGACACACCTATGGAGAGTCTCACCTATTGCATCCAGTGACATCATGGTGACGTCTCATACGATTGCACTCATTCCTTATTTTCTCCATAGTTCCACACTATCACCTGTCTCTTCCTCCAGGTACACAGCATTCCTGCAAAGTTATTCCTACAGACATCTTATGTTCTGCACTTTACCATTTCCCTAAAGGGTTATGCCACGAAACAATTGACTGCAAAAGCTGCAAAGTAGGTTAATATTTCCAAAATCTATTTGTAAGGTTACTGAATTAGAGAGACCTTTCTATTGTTATATGATGATGTTTCAGCCTCTACTCTGCTCCACACGAAGCAGATGTGGGAGGGTTCCTGGCCAGGCACATGGCAACGCACTGACAGCAGCAGTTTATGCACAACTCAGTACTACAGAGCGCTCAGCCTTCAGGTGAGTCTCCTTCTCACCTGCTGTGCTCAAAGTCCCTGCATTACTGATCCAATAGAAGTCCATAGAAATGTGTCACACGCCCCATGTTAAAAGTGCACCAAAAAGTTGGGCAGTCTGTCAAAGCAGTGCAGGGGGCACCAGATTCATGAAGAACGTGCTGCCAGAAATCCTGAATCTGGCGGCCCCTGCACACTACACGGACACTGCACATATACCATGTACTGTACTATGTATTCTCACAGTCATCAGGCGGTAGGTCAGGTCATGACATGCATGGATGCATAGATAAATAGTGCCGCTTCTCACATGTTGCTGATGTTAGCGATCTCCCTGCTAGTCAGGGATAGGAGGCCCTTTTGCAGGATGAGCAGTGTATACCATGGGGGACAGTGAATGGTGGAGAGTACAGAGATGCATCAGGAGATGTCAGAGCTCAGCCTGTTACTTGTGTATCTCTGCAGCCTCCTGTGTCCTGACTTATAGACGTGTATGGAGAGGGGGCTGCCCTATAGTGCTTCGATATGAGTCCAGTGTTTATGGTGTGGACTCCTCCTGGGGCTAGCAGATACATTTCTGCCCCCTGCAGTTACCTTGCATCTGTGCTGTATGCTCCGTGTTGACCTTATAATTGGTGGACTGGTGCGAGGAAGGCTGCTATAAACATTGCTATGATCCATGTTAGGGGGGACTCCTCTGTGCAGTCAGATAGTCATGTATGTCTCAGTTACCTTGTATCGTGCTTGGCTGAGAAGCACTGTGGGGGCGATGGATAATCACTCTCATTCCACTGGTGAGACTGGTTCTGAGATCCTCTGCCCCCAGTGTCACTCACAGCCTATTTTGCTGGTTTCAGTTTGTGATCTCTGCGTAATGGTTTGTCGTATTGTTGGATGCGCGTTGTGAGTGATTAGGTGTAGCATGGATGAGTGAGCAACAGATCTCGGCCAGATTCAGCTGTTGCTCAGGACGGGACACAAGCTCCACTAGGGGCGCCAGCAACCTAGGACAAAAGAGGGTTTATCTCGTAAGCCGTAATTTGTAATAGTGTAAATTGGTGAAAGTACTGTGTCACAATCATTGGCACCAATCACATCAGCATTTGGGAAACCTCAGAAAATAGTGGAAACACCACGGAAATGGACAGGAAACTGCAGGGGCAGCATGCATGGATGCCTCTGAGGCTACTTAATGACAGAGTGACCGAATGAGGGGAGATAGCATATAAATCATCAAATAATTGACCCTCACACTATAGGGGACGGCATGCGGAGGCAGCTGTAGCAGCAGCAGGCTAGAGAGTGGCATGGTGACATACCCCAAATGGACTCAGGCTTCAAACCAATTTTAAAAATTCTTTTTGGCAAGGATAACATGTAGCACTGTATGTATCAGTATTTTGCCTGGTTATGGCGGCAGAGAGGAACCAAAGGAGGTGAGCAAGAAGCGCTGAAATGATTTCCTATGTGAACAAAAGTTTTACGGTATATTTAGTCGATAACACAGCATGGTGGCGACATAGTGACCAAGTTCCATAACGTATCTGGTAAAACACCTGAAAAATGAGCCTGACACAGCTTGTTTGCTAAGGGGACGACATGTGGAGGCAGCTATGGAGAAGACTTGTGGAGACAGCTATGTAGACGGACTTTTGGAGGCAGCTATGGAGACGGCGTCTGGAGGCTGCTATGGAGACGATGCGTGGAGGCAGCTATGGAGACGACGTTTGGAGGCAGCTATGGAGACGACGTATGGAGGCTGCTATGGAGACTACGTGTGGAGGCATGTAGGGGGGGCACTCAGTCATACACAATGGAAGCATAATGTGGCACAATTTTCCTATTAGAAAATAGACACCAAAACAAATCCCACGACAGCCCTTCATATAATCATTGTTGTTTGCATTTATTGTGGTTTCTATTACGTGAAGGATCAACCAGGGAGTAACCAGAATAGCAGTGTTAGGCTGCTTTCACACTAACGTATGCACTAGAGATGAGCGAGCACTACAAATGCTCGAGTGCTCGTTACTCGAGTCAAACTTTTCCCGATGCTGAGTGCTCGTTTTCGAATAATTACCCCCTGAAAGTCAATTGGAGATCGAGCATTTTTCAAGGGGACCAAGGCTCTGCACAGGGAAGTTGGCAAACACCGAACCTCAGAAAATAGTGGAAACACCACGGAAATGGACAGGAAACAGCAGGGGCAGCATGCATGGTGCCTCTGAGGCTGATTAATGACAGAGTGACCGATGAGGGGGAGATAGCATATAAATCATCAAATAATTGACCCCTACACTATAGGGGCCGGCATGCGGAGGCAGCTGGCTAGAGAGTGGCATGGTGACATAACCCCAAATGGACTCAGGCTTCAAACCATTTTAAAATTTTTTGGGCAAGGATAACATGTAGCACTGTATTGATCAGTATTTTGCCTGGTTATGGCGGCAGGCAGAGAGGAACCAAAGGAGGTGAGCAAAGCGCTGAAAACATTTCCTATGTGAACAAAGTTTTACGGTTATATTTAGTCGATAACAAGCATGGTGGCGACATAGTGACCAAGTTCCATAACGTACCTGGTTAAAACACCCACCGAAAATGAGCCTGACACAGCTTGTTTGCTAAGGGGACGGACATGTGGAGGCAGCTATGGAGAGACTTGTGGAGCGGCAGCTATGTAGACGGACTTTTGGAGGCAGCTATGGAGCGGCGTCTGGAGGCTGCTATGGAGACGACCGTGAGCATGGAAGATGCTATGGAGATAAGTGTGAGGCAGCGTGGAAGGATCGTGGGGCGTGCACGGCAGAAGCAGATGTATGAGAGGCAGTATGGATGAGCTCTTGAAACGAGAGCGTGGATAGGCAGCTATGAGACGACGTTGGGGGAAGGCCGTATGGAGAGGCTACGTATGGAGGTTGTTATGGAGTACGTTAGGCATGGGGGGGGGCACTCAGTCATACAGCTTTGCATCCATTATCAAAAATGGTGACCCAATAAAACACCAGAGAAATCAAGTGGTAAACCACCCAAAATGTAGCTGACAGCTCGTTGTAAGGGGAGAGTGCTTGTATTTCCTCTTGCGCTGCAGCGTCTGCGGTTAGAGAGTTGTAGAACGTGCGCTGCGATGGAGACATTGTGGACGCTTGTGTTGAGGATCGTGGATGGCAAAATGGACAGGAAACAGCAGGGGCAGCATGCATGGATGCCTCTGAGGCTGCATAATCTTGGGATGGAGCTGGCGGTCCGCTGCCAGGTGAGCTTTCGCCTGTCCAAGCCCCTGCCCCTGGGGGCCAGAAGTGTTTACTTTGAAAAAATTATAATTTTCAAAGCAGGCGGGGTCGTTTGAATATTTCATCTAGGAATAATGGAATAGCATAGTGGTTCTATTTTTTTCGTAAATGGTTCCATGATTAAGAGCGACAGTATGGGGCATCGATATTGCGCTGCTATGATTAAAACTTCAGGTCTCCAGCATGGCGGCGACAGTTGGGCCGAGTTCCATTATGTATCTGGTGAAACACCCCGAAAATTATGCCTGACACAGGCTGTTTGCTAAGGGGACGATGAATGGAGGTAGTAAGGTAGTAGTAGATTAAAGGTGCTGCAGTTAAAACTATGTTAGTTGGATCTTGGGATGGAGCTGGCAGTCCGCTGCCAGGCAAGCTTTCGCCTGTCCAAGCCCTGTTCTTGGCTCCTCCCCACTCAAAATGGGCTGGGGGCCAGAAGCATTTACTTTGAAAAAATTTTACCTCTTTGAATGTGATGTGTTAGTTCAGTCATCAATTGCTGTCACGAATTTGTTCTGCAGTTTGTCCTATCCTTAACATGCAAAAAAACTTCTTTTTTAGCGTTAACTCACCTTTAACCAATTGGATATTTAGGCTTCACAACACAGGTTGGTACATTTAGTACAACACACACTTTAATGTGGGATTACAACACCCCCCCCCTCCTTTTCCCTTCCCTTCTCGGGTCCCCTACACTTCACACACTTTTCGTTTCACAGTTTATCACCCTCTTCACTAGCCTTAATTGGGACCCCTTTTTGCACCGGGTTCCATTACCACAAATCCATACTCCCCCCTTTTTTTCCTTGCCCCTCTCCCAGCACTCCCCCCCTTTCCCTTCGTTCCCCCCCCCTTCTATCTTTCCGCCTCCTCCCCTTTCCTCTCCTCCCCCCGTACCTCTTATTAGTGCCTCCCTTCCTGGTTAATATATAATATTGAGCCGTGGCATAATTGTGTTTACGCGCATGCATATACTGATGTTCTTGGGATTATGTGCACTATATCCAGCCGCAGTCATCCTCCGTTGGGCATGCGCCATAAACCTGTCGAAATAGGACTGTATAGCGCATGCACACAGTGTCACTTCGGTTTCGCCAAGACACACGCGCAACATTGTAATGCCGCCGCCTCTTCACCTGGTTGTGAGGATATCCTTTGGGGGTTGTTTATCGGGCATATAAGCAGGACATAATGTCCTTGGTCATTACCCCTGAGGAAGTCACGAGGACAGTGACGTAACCCGTGGGGTCCTCTTCCCACAGCCGACCCACCCTCCTCCCCGTCTGCTCTGACCTCATACCTACTCAGATTCTTCACTGCATTTGCACTTTTTTCATTGAGGTTATAAATTGCTCACACGCTTTGTCTAGACTCTAGGTAGGTTGTTTATCTATGCAGGATGGGGAACACTTAGGGAGGGTGTTGGCCGCTGTGGTTCACCCCTGGGTCTGGGACTTCGACTCCCTGACCTCCTTTTGGGGGATAGTGTGGCTTAGTAGCCCATTTAAGTGTTTTTTTATCTGATTGTATCTCTTTGTGTGTGAATTTCCATATTGTCTTAATAAAATTTAATTGTTGCCCTATAATTGCATCGCTTTTTCTTTGTTGTTTATCCATTACGTTTTTGATGCATTGTGGCAAATCTTCAATTATATATTGCTGTACCGTCCCTTTGTTTATGGATATGTGTACTTTGAAAAAATTATAATTTTCAGAGCAGGGGGGGCTACAAAACGCACTTCTAAGAACCTTTTGTATAAGATCAAGTGTAGTACTGTTCTTATAAGTAATTGGCTGGTTATGGGGGGCAGGGGACGTAAGATGCGCAAGCAGTGCGAAATAATAACGGTCAATGAAAAAAATTGGCGGTATATTTTGTTGGAATGGAATCATGAAATCCAGGCTTGATTCATCTTGATAAGCGTCCAGCTGTCAGTGCTGTCAGTCGACGGCGTGTATGCTTATCGGTGATGATGCCACCAGCTGACTGAAAAACCGCCTCGGACAAACGCTAGCGGCAGGGCAGGCAAGAAACTCCAAGCGTACAGCGCCCAGTTCGTGCCACATGTCAGTTTGAAAACCCGTAGTTGTAGGGAGCTGTGTGATCATTTAGGACGATGGTATGGTCGCTACGTACTCCCTCACCATCTTTCTGTAAAGATCAGCCCTACTCTGCCGAGACTGGGGACAGGTGACAGTGTCTTGCTGGTGGGTGACAAAAAACTGGCAAAGGCCTTGTAAAGCGTACCCTGCCAGGCTGGACAGCTGCCTGCTTGCTACTCTCCCCTCGCTACTTGTCCCACAGAATACGCCCTCTGCCGCTGTGCTGTCAGAAGGGAGAAATACTGTTTCAGCTTGTGCACCAGGGCTGTGGTATTCAAGCATTCTCACACTCCTTTCCTCTACAGAGATGAGAGTGTAAAGATTTGCTTGTGCCCGTGGGTCCAGGAGAGTGATACCCAGTAATCGGTGCTGGAATAAATTCTTTGAACGCGAGGGTCACGTGGATGCAGGCCTAGTCATGAAATCTGCCATATGCGCCAGTCAGTACCAACGGCGCATAAGAATTCACTCCCTCACTTGGACGGACTCTTCCATTTTCTCCTTCTCCTCCTCACTCCCTTCTTCTGCCCAACACGCTGAACATTTAGGACTGAGCATGCCTCCTCCTATTCTGTCTCGCCACATTCTCCTCCTCTTCCTCCTCATCCCTCCTCCACCTCCTCCGATACGCCTGAGAGAAAAGACGGAGGGTGCTTTGGCTATCAAAAAGGAATCTTCTTTCCCCCTCTCTTGTAACACAGGGCGGACTGGCGAGTTAAAATGGCCCTGGTAAAAACTATAAAATTGGCCCCATTCTATGGTGGAGTAACCCAAAGGGTGTGGTCTGAAATGTGGGTGGGGGTTATAACAGACAAAATTGTTGGTATTGACCTTAATGACAAACAAGAACATCTTTGCTAGAAGTGAATCTAATGTGTCAAAGAATTGACCTCTGGTCAGTAAATGATGCAAACACTGAACCGGTAATACCTTTCCCTGTGCCATACTGACAATACAGAGAAACAATATATTATACTTCCTCCTATGTACAGGAATATGCGACAATAACACATTTATTCAATCCTGCCTTCTATATTGCAAAATAAAACTACTACAATACCTTCTCCCATATACAAGACCAACTACTATAACTACTGCCCTATGAATGGAATAAATACTATAATACTGCCCCCTATGAAAGATATATACTTATAACTGCATCCTTAGTAACAGAATTACAACTATCCATACAGCTCCCTATGTACAAGATATAACTACTATAATACTGCCCCCTATGTACAAGAATATAACTACTATCATACTGTCCTCTGTCAAGATATAATACTATATACCGCTACCTTGTACAGAATATACTACTATAATACCGCCCCTATGGACAAGAATATAACTACATTAATACTGCCCCTATGTACAAGATAGAAACTACTATAATACTACATTTATATAACAAAGAAGTGAACATGAAAAAAAATCAGTATTTATCAATACTGCTACAGAACACCTTGGAGACTCACCTATTGCATCCAGTGACATCATGGTTGACGTCTCATACGATTGCACTCATTCCTTATTTTCTCCATAGTTCCACACTATCCCTGTCTCTTCCTCCAGGTACACAGCATTCTGCAAAGTTTTTCCCTCACAGACATCTTATGTTCTGCACTTTTACCATTTCCCTAAAGGGTTATGCCACGAAACAATTGACTGCAAAAGCTGCAAAGTAGGTTAATATTTCCAAAATCTATTTGTAAGGTTACTGAATTAGAGAGACCTTTCTATTGTTATATGATGATGTTTCAGCCTCTACTCTGCTCCACACGAAGCAGATGTGGGAGGGTTCCTGGCCAGGCACATGGCAACGCACTGACAGCAGCAGTTTATGCACAACTCAGTACTACAGAGCGCTCAGCCTTCAGGTGAGTCTCCTTCTCACCTGCTGTGCTCAAAGTCCCTGCATTACTGATCCAATAGAAGTCCATAGAAATGTGTCACACGCCCCATGTTAAAAGTGCACCAAAAAGTTGGGCAGTCTGTCAAAGCAGTGCAGGGGGCACCAGATTCATGAAGAACGTGCTGCCAGAAATCCTGAATCTGGCGGCCCCTGCACACTACACGGACACTGCACATATACCATGTACTGTACTATGTATTCTCACAGTCATCAGGCGGTAGGTCAGGTCATGACATGCATGGATGCATAGATAAATAGTGCCGCTTCTCACATGTTGCTGATGTTAGCGATCTCCCTGCTAGTCAGGGATAGGAGGCCCTTTTGCAGGATGAGCAGTGTATACCATGGGGGACAGTGAATGGTGGAGAGTACAGAGATGCATCAGGAGATGTCAGAGCTCAGCCTGTTACTTGTGTGATCTCGCAGCCTCCTGTCGTGACCTGACTTGTGAGACGGTGAGGAGAGGGGCTTGCCCTATAGTGCTTCATATGATCACATGTTATGGTGGGACTCCTCCTGGGCTAGCAGATACATGTCTGCCGCTGCAGTTACCTTGCTTGTGCTGTAGCTCTCGTGTTGCCTGCTATAATTGTGGATGGGGAGGAAGTGCTGCTACACATTGCTATGATCCATGTAGGGGGGGACTCCTCTGTGCAGTCAGATAGTCATGTATGTCTCAGTTACCTTGTATCTGGCTGGATGAGAAGCACTGTGTGCGGCGAGTGGAAATCACTCTCTTTCCACTGGTGAGACTGGCTCTCTGAGTCTCTCTGCCCCCAGTGTCACTCACAGTCCTATTTTGCTGATTGTCACGTTTAGTCTCTTTGCGTGGATGTTGTGTGCAGAGTTGTTAGGGAGGCCAGTGGTAGTGTATGTAGTGTAGAGTGTAGTGATGCACAGGATCTCGGCCAGAGTCACTGTTGCTCAGGACGGGGACAAAGCTCCACTAGAGGCGCCAGCAACCAGGACAAAAGAGTTTATCTCGTTAAGCCTGTAGATTTTGTAATAAGTGTAAATTGGTGAAAGTACTGTGTCACAATTCATTGGCACCAATCACATCAGCATTTGTTGATATATTCCCCCCAGTGAGTAAATAACAACTGTACATAAACAATGTAAGCATAATGTGGCACAATTCTTCCTATTAGAACAATAGACACCAAAACAAATCCCAGACAGACCCCATTATTCAATCATTGTTGTTTGGCTATTATTGCTGGTTCTATTACGTAAGGATCAACCCAGGGAGTAACCAGAATACGTGTAGGCTGCTTTCACACTAACGTATGCACTAGAGATGATCGAGCACTCAAATGCTCGAGTTGCTCGTTCTCGAGTCAAACTTTTCCCGATGCTCAGTGCTCTTTTCGAATAATGAACCCCATTGAAGTCAATTGGAGACTCGAGCATTTTTCAAGGGGACCAAGGCTCTGCACAGGGAAGCTTGGCCAACACCTGGAAACCTCAGAAAATAGTGAAACACCACGGAAATGGACAGGAACAGCAGGGGCAGCATGCATGGATGCCTCTGAGCTGCTTAATGACAGAGTGACCGATGAGGGGAATAGCATATAAATCATCAAATAATTGACCCTCCACTTATGGGACGGCATGCGGGCAGCTGGCTAAGAGAGTGGTCATGGTGACTACCCCAAATGGACTCAGCTTCAAACCAATTTAAAATTCTTTTTGGCAAGGATAACATGTACACTGTATGTATCAGTATTTGGCCTGGTTATGGCGGCAGAGAGAACCAAAGGAGGTGAGCAAGAAGCGCTGAAAACATTTCCTATGTGAACAAAAATTTTACTGTATATTTAGTCGATAACACAGCATGGTGGCGACATAGGTGACCAAGTTCCATAACGTACCTGGTAAAACACCCAAAAATGACCTGACACAGCTTGTTTGCTAAGACGGACATGTGAGGCAGCTATGGAGAAGACTTGTGAGGCGCATTTAGACGGACTTTTGGAGGCAGCTATGGAGACGGCGTCTGGAGGCTGCTATGGAGACGACTCGTGGCAAGCTCTATGGAGATAAGTTGAGGCAGCTGTGAAGACGGCGTGTGAGGCAGCTGTAGAGACGGCGTTGAGCTGCTATGGAGACGACGGTGGAGGCAGCTATGGAGACGACGTTGGAGGCGCTATGGGACGACGTATGGGCTGTTATGGAGACTACGTGTGAGGCATGTGGGGGGCACTCAGTCATACAGCTTTGCATCCATTATCAAAATGATGTGACCCAATATAAACACCAGAAAATCACAGCTGGTAAACCACCCAAAATGTGCCTGACAGCTCGTTGCTAAGGGGACGATAGTTGTGTTTCCTCTTGCGCTGCAGCGTCTGCGGTATAGACAGTTTGAACGCTGCGCATGGAGACATTGTGTGGACTGTTTTGGGATCGTGTAGGCAAAATGGACAGGAAACAGCAGGGGCGCATGCATGGATGCCTCTGAGGCTGCATATCTTTGGGATGGAGCTGGCGTTCCGCTGCCATGTAGCTTTCGCCTGTCCAGCCCCTGCCCCTGGGGCCGAATGTTTTTACTTTGAAAAAATTATAATTTTCAAAGCAGCGGGGTCGTTTGAATATTTCATCTAGGAATAATGGAATAGCATATTGGTTCTATTTTTTTCGTAAATGGTTCCATGATTAAGAGCGACAGTATGGGCATCGATATTGCGCTGCTATGATTAAAACTTCAGGCTCAGCATGGCGGCGACAGTTGGGCCGAGTTCCATTATGTATCTGGTGAAACACCCCGAAAATTATGCCTGACACAGCTTGTTTGCTAAGGGGACGATGAATGGAGGTAGTAAGTTAGTAGTAGATTAAAGGTGCTGCAGTTAAAACTATGTTAGTTGATCTTGGGATGGAGCTGGCAGTCCGCTGCCAGGCAAGCTTTCGCCTGTCCAAGCCCTGTCTCTTGGCTCCTCCCCACTCAAAATGGGCCTGGGGGCCAGAAGCATTTACTTTGAAAAAATTTACTCCTCTTGAATTGATGTGTTAGTTCAGTCATCACTTGTGTCACGAATTGTTTCTGCAGTTTGTCTATCCTTAACATGCAAAAAAACTTCTTTTTTACGTTCATACTCACCTTTAACCAATTGGATATTTAGGCACTTCACAACCAGGTTGGTACATTTCAGTACACACACACACTTTAATGTGGGATTCAACACCCCCCCCCCTCCCTTTTCCCTTCCCCTCCTCGGGTACCCCCTCACACTTCACACAACTTTTTTCGTTCACAGTTATCACATCTTCACTAGCCTTTATTGGGACCCCTTTTTGCACCGGGTGCCCCTATTACCACAAATCCATCCTCCCCCCTTTTTTTCCTCTGCCCCTCTCCCAGCACTCCCCCCCCTCTTTCCCTCTCCCTCTCCCCCCCCCCTTCCTATCTTTCTCCTCCCTCCCCTTTCCTCTTCCTCCCCCTGTACCTCTTATTAGTGCCCTCCATCCTGGTTACTATAGTAATATTGACGCGTGCGCTAATTTGTTTACGCGCATGCATGATACTGATGTTCTTCTGGGATTAGTGCACTATATCCACAGCAGCAGTCATCCTCCGCTTGGCGCATGCGCCATAATTCGTCGAAATAGGACTTATAGCGCATGCACACAGTGTCCCTTCGTTTCCGCCAAGACCACGCGCCACACTTGTAATGCCGCCGCCTCTTCACCTGGTTGTGAGATATCCTTTGGGGGTTTTATCGGGCATATAAGCAGGACATAATGTACCTTGGTCATTACCCCTGAGGAAGTCACGAGACAGTGACGTAACCCGTGGGGTCCTCTTCCACAGCCGACCCACCCTCCTCCCCGTCTGCTCTGACCTCATACCTACTCAGATTTCTTCACTGCATTTGCACTTTTTTCATTGAGGTTATAAATTGCTCACACAGCTTTTTCTAGACTCTAGGTTATTGTTGTTTATCTATGCAGGAGGGGAACACACTTAGGAGGGTGTTGGCCGCTGTGGTTCACCCCTGGGCTGGGACTTCGCACTCCTGACCTCCTTTTGGGGGATAGTTGTGCTCTTAGTAGCACCATTTTAAGTGTTTTTATCTGATTTTGTATCTCTTTGTGTGTGAATTTTCCATATTTGTCTTAATAAAATTTAATTGTTGCCCTATAATTGCATCGCTTTTTCTTTGTTTTTATCCTTACTTTTTGATGCATTGTGGCATACTCTTCAATTATATTTTGCTGTACCGTCCCTTTGTTTATGGATATGTGTACTTTGAAAAAATTATAATTTTCAGAGCAGGCGGGGGCTACAAACAGCACTTCTAAGAACCTTTTGTATGATCAATTGTAGTACTGTTCTTATAGATAATTGGCTGGTTTGGCGGCAGGGAACGTAAGTGCGCAAGCAGTGCTGAAATAATAACGGTCAATGAAAAAAAATTGGCGGTATATTTTGTGGAATGGAACTCATGAGAATCCAGGCTTGATTCATCTGATAAGCGTCACCTGTCAGTGCTGTCAGTCACAGCGTGTATCTTATCGGTGATGATGCCACCAGCTGCACTGAAAACCCCTCGGACAAGACGCGACGGCAGGCAGGCAAGAAGCTCCAAGGCGTACAGCGCCATTCGTTGCCACATGTCCAGCTTTGAAACCCTAGTTGTAGGGAGCTGTGTGATCATTGGAGACGATGGTATGGTCGCTACGTACTCCTCTCCCATCTTTCTGTAAAGATCGCCCTACTCTGCGAGACTGGGGGACAGGTGACAGTGTCTTGCTGGGGTGACTAAAACTGGCAAAGGCCTTGTAAAGCGTACCCTCTGCCAGTGCTGGCCAGCTGCCTGCTTGCCTACTCTCCCTCGCTACTTGTCCCACGAATACGCCCTCTGCCGCTATGCTTTCAGAAGGGAAAATACTGTTTCAGCTTGTGCACCAGGGCTCTGCTGGTATTCATTCATTCTCACACTCCTTTCCTCTACAGAGATGAGAGTGTAAAGATTTTGCTTGTGCCGTGGGTCCAGGAGAGTGAATACCCAGTAACGTGGCTGGGAATAATTCTTTGAACGCGAGGGTCACGGGATAGGCGCCTAGTGAAATCTGCCATATGCGCCAGAGTACCAACGCGCAAGAATTCACTCCCCTCACTGGCCCTGACTGTCCATTTTCTCCTTCTCCTCCTCTACTCCTCTTCTTCTGCCCAACACGCTGAACATTTAAGGACTGAGCATGCTCCCCTCTTCTGTCTCGCCAACATTCCCTCCTCCTCTTCCTCCTCATCCTCCTCCACCTCCTCCGATACGCCTGAGAACAACGGAGGGTGCTTTGGCTTAATAAAGGAATCTTCTTTCCCCCTCTCTTAACCAGGGCGGACTGGCAAGTTAAAATGGCCCTGGAAAAAACTATAAATGGCCCCATTCTATGGTGGAGTTCCAAACAAATGGTGTGGTCTGATAATGTGGGTGGGGGTTATAACAGAACAAATTGTTGGTTATGACCTTAATGGCAAAACAAACATCTTTGCTATAAGTGAATCTAATGTGCAAAGAATTGACCTCTGGATCAGTAAATGATGCAAACACTGAACCGGTAATACCTTTCCCTGTGCATACATGTACAATTCAGAGAAACATATATTTATACTTCCTCCTATGTACAGGAATATGCTCAATAACACATTTATTCAATCCTGCCTTCTATATTGCAAAATAAAACTACTACAATACCTTCTCCCATATACAAGACAACCTACTATAACTGCCCCTCTGACTGGAATATAACTACTATAATACTGCCCCCTATGTATAAATATAACTTATAATACTGCTCCCTATGTACAAGATATACTACTACATACAGCTCCCAGTGTAACAAATATAACACTATAATCGCCCCTATGTACAAGATATAACTACTATAATACTGCCCTCTATGTACAAGATATAACTACTATATACCGCTACCTATGTACAAGAATATAACTACTATAATACCGCCCCCTATAAAGAATAAACTACTATAATACTGCCCCTATGTACAAGAGATAACTACTATAATACTACTAATAACAAAGAAGTGAACAGAAAAAAATCAGTATTTTATCAATACTGCTACAGAAAACCATTGGAGATCTCACCTATTGCATCCAGTGACATCAGGTTGACGTCTCATCGGATTGCACTCATTCCTTATTTTCTCCATAGTTCCACCATCACCTGTCTCTTCCTCCAGGTACACAGCATTCTGCAAGTTTTTACCCTCACAGACATCTTATGTTCTGCACTTTACCATTGTCCCTAAAGGGTTATGCCACGAAACAATTGACTGCAAAAGCTGTCAAAGAGGTTAAAAATATTTCAAAATCTATTTGTAAGGTTACTGAATTAGAGAGACCTTTCCTATTGTTATTATGATGCTTGTTCAGCCTCTACTCTGCTCCACACCGAAGCAGATGTGGGAGGGTTCCTGGCCAGGCACATGCACAGCACTGACGCAGCAGTTTATTGCACAACTCAGTACTACAGAGCGCTCAGCCTTCAGAGTCTCCTTCCACCTGCTGTGATCAATAGTCCCTGCATTACTGATCCAATAGAAGTCCATAGAAATGTGTCACACGCCCCATGTTAAAAGTGCACCAAAAAAATGGGCAGTCTGTCAAAGCAGTGCAGGGGGGCACCAGATCATGAAGAACGTGTCGCCAGAAATCTCTGAATCTGGCGCCCCCTGCACACTACACAGACACTGCACATATACCACTGTACTATGTATTCTCACAGCATCATGGTCGGTCAGCTGACATGCATGGATGCATAGATAAATAGTGACAGCTTCTCACATGTTGCTGATGTTAGCGACTCCCTGCTAGTCAGGTACGGAGGCCCTTTTGCAGATGAGGCAGTGTATACCATGGGAGACGTGAATGGTGGAGAGTACAGAGATGCATCAGGAGATGTCAGAGCTCAGCCTGTTACTTGTGTATTCGCAGCCTCCTGTGTGACCTGACTAAGGGAGATGATGGATGAGAGGGCTGCCCTATATGCTTCATATGAGTCACAGTGTTTATGGTCGTGGATCTCCTCTGGGGCTAGCCAGATACATTCTGCCGCGCAGTTACCTTGCATCTGCTGCTGTAGTGCTCCGTGTTACCTATATAATTGGTGGAGGGAGGGAAGGCTGCTAAACACATTGCTATGATCCATGTTAGGGGGGCTCCTCTGTGCAGTCAGATAGTCATGTATGTCTGCAGTTACCTTGTATTCTGGCTGGCTGGAAAGCACTGTGGGGCGAGGTAAATGCACTAACTTCACTGCTCTTCCCTGGTCTAGACTGGTCTCTGAGATCTCTCTGCCCCCATGTGCATCACAGCCTTTTGCTGTCAGTTTATTTGTCTTGCGTTTCAGTTTGTGTTTCAGTGTAGATCTTCTCAGTTGGTGAAGTGTGATTCTGTAGTGTCAGAGCAGCTGTGGAAGTGATGGCAACAGGACTCGGCCAGATTCAGCTGTTGCTCAGGACGGGGACAAAGCTCCACTAGGGGCGCCAGCAACCTAGGAACAAAAAGGTTTATCTCGTTAGCCGTCAGATTTGTAATAGTGTAAATGGTGAAAGTACTTGTCACAATGCATTGGCCCATCACAGCCATTTGCTATGGTGCCATCAACCCTTTAACTGTCCCTTCTTCTGCTACCACCATAATGTGGTCCCCAAGACGTAATAGTAGCTTGATAGAGCCCCCTGAAATATTAGGACACACAAATAGTGCCCCATACTGATAACAGCCCTACCCCATACATAATTAATGGACCAGCCTACCCCAGACATAGAATGTAGCCCCATCCTACCCCAGCAAAAGACTTATGGCTCATCCTCCCAGACATAGAATTTGCCCCCAACCTACACCAGACATAGAAGTTGCCCCCAGCCTACCCCATACATATAATTTATGCCCCCAACTACCACAGACATACAATTTATGCCCCAGCGCCTACCCCAGACATAGGATTTATTCCCCAGCCTACCCAGACATAATAAAAATGGCCCTCCTGCCCCAGACTTAGAATTAATGGGGATTGTGGGGGGTGGTTTAGTGGTTTTTGAATGTTGGTGACTGTGGATGTTGAAATGGTTCATGTACGAATGTTGGCGTGTGTTTTGGTGGTGGCGTACTTTTTATGTTTGCCCCGCGTCCCAACAAGGGAAAGCCCTTTAGATTAATTGGGCTTAGGTGACATTCCCCTACGGTGGACAGCCGGAAAGTACCCCAGACATATATAATGCCCCCTGGCCGCCGCCATACCTATAATGAAGGCCACCCCCGCCCCAGACATATCATTAATGCCCCCCTGCCAGCCACAGATATAGAATAATCCCCACCCACCCCAGACTAGATAATGCCCCCCTGCCAGCCCCAGATAAAGAATAATGGACCCCCTCCATATAATTACTGTCCCCTGCCAGGGAGTGGGTCGCAAAGGCAAAAATGCGATAAGGGAGCCCCCAATATACAATAATTCCCCCTGCCCGGCCCCAGACATATAATTAATGCCCCCTGCCGCCCTATATATAGAATAATGCCTCCCTCCCCAGCATATATTAAATCCCCCTGCCAGCCCCAGATATAGAATAATGCCCCCGCCCACCCCATAACATATATAATGCCCCCTGCCATCCCCAGTATAAAATAATGCCCCCCCCCCCCCAACAAGCAGATTACGGGCGCATTTAAAGTGATCGTCGAGTAAATCAAAGATTGTTGGGAGATCGATGGTCCGGACAGGGGGTGCGTGCCGGGAATAGTAGGAAAAGTTTGTGGGGGGAAGAGGGCAATCCCAAGTCAGCGATTATGCACGAGCGCTATCCACGAATAGTCAGAGTGCAGAAAGACCTTCGGGTGCTGGTAGCCAAGAAGGGAAGCCTCGCCAGAAATATTTGTCATTGACGTAGACTAATTAAGTACTAGCGAGTAGGAGGGTAACGGATCCATAACCGTATCCAGCAGAGGCAGGGGGCAAGCCCAGCCCCATACATCTAATCATGTCCCCCTGCCAGCCCCAGATAATAAATAATGCCCCCTTCCATATAATTCATGCCCCCTGCCATCCCCAGATATACAATAATGCCCCCGCCGCCCAAGTATTAATGCCCCCTGCAACACCTAGATATAGAATAAGCCTCCTGCCCCAACACATAATAAGGCCCCCTGCCAGCCCCAGATATAGATAATGCCCTCCGCCCCAGACATAGAATTTAATTTCCCCTGCAGCCCCAGATATAGAATAATGCCCCCCCGCCCCAGACATCTAATAATGCCCCCTGCCAGCCCCAGAATATAGAATAATGCCCCTTCCATATAATTAATGCCCCCTGCCAGCCCCAGATATACAATAATGGCCCCCTGCCATATAAGTAATTCCCCTGCCAGCCCGAATATAGAATAAGCCCGCCCCCCTCCCCAGACATAGAGTTAATGCCCACTGCCAGCCCCTGTCCTCGGTCTTCGGTAGCTAGTGTGGAGGCGCGGGATAGTGACGTCACTCGCTCTCTCCTCTAACAACCAGCCGCGAAGCTGCGGGGAGGCCGATACTGAATATGGTACGTGGTCGCTCCTCCCGGCTACACTTCGCGCACTGACTTCAAGGCTGACAGTGTACTGCATGTATACACAGACCAGAAGCATCAGTGCCGCGCTGCATCTGTTGCTAATTAATATTACCTGCATACGATGCAGTTACTATCGATTAAATCAAAAGTTTTGTAGGGATAGTGCTTACCGGCCCAGACCATCTCTTCCCGGCCCTAGATCGGCCCGGGACCACCGGCCCTTCGGAAAATTCCGGTGGTACAATTGGCCAGTCGCCCCTCCTTGTTGACAGACCAAAAGCTTAGACTTCATGCCTACGCATAGAGTTTTTCAACAGCCGCAGCTGATGGTGAGGATGAAATGGCGGCATCGCCATGACAATCTGTGTTTGACTCCTCAAAGTTACTCAGCACCTGACGATATCACACATCCACGTCCACTCTCATTGTAGACATAGGATCTGACTGACTGACTAGCGTTCTGTGGAAATGTCTACAATCACTCTCGCTTCTCTCTGAAATAACAAATTGTTAATTAGATTCCACCTCGTGGTCACGTCGCCACAGGCGGTTTGGGAGTGGGCAGTTGAGGCGGCGCTGCGCGGCCCTGAGAGTGTCCAGAGCATCTTTTCTGGACTTTCTGAAATGCGCACGATTCGGCGCACCTGCATGAGCGTAATAAGACAGATGGGTATGTCCTTGAGACACACCGCTGAACTATGATATTAACACATGGGCCGAAGGCATGGCACCTTTGTCAGTCTGCCGAGTTGCAGGCCGCCACCATGGTACGGCCCGTTGTCACACCACAACCATGCCTGGCTTCAGTTCAGAGGTGCCAGCCACAGATCGATCTGTGCCGTGATGCCCTTTAATATCTCTTGGTTGTGTGCCTTTTATCGCCTGCTCAGCAGTTTTGAGCACCGCCTGCTTTCCTCGTAGCACGCACTTGCTGCTGTGCCTAAGCTACCGACTGATGTCTCTCCCACCTCAGTCCTAGCCTCCACCAATTTAACCCCAATGTGCCGTCAGCAAATATAGTGGCCCTTCCTGGCATCCCTTGTCCACGTGTCCTGTGGTTAGGTTGGACCTCGTTCAGAAACATGCATTGGTCAGGGCACGGATGATGTTGTCTGCGCGTGCTGGTGCAGGGCCTGGCATGCCACCGGAAAGTGTGGCGGCAAGGGACTAATACCGAGGGGCTGCCCGCCGCCATGAGTTGGCCAAAAGGACTCGGTCTCTACCACCTATAGGCAGCATCTCCAGGCGAATGTTTGGAGATTGTGACGTGTGAGGGCTTGGCGGTGAGTTGTGCAACTTTATTTCCTCGTGCGCTCCACCGTACGGGGTAATAGAGAGGCTGGATGCTGCGCATGGAGACATTTGGTCTACGCTGTGGAGATCATGGAGGGGAAGGTGTGGTTTCAACCCGGAGGTTTTTGAGTGCGGGGGTCCTGGGCAGGGGGCTAACTAGCAAGGCAGCAAGGACACAGGGAAGGAGCAGTGGTTGACCCGGCATAGTGAACGTCCTTGTTTTCCATTGATGGGGTGTTTATCATTCATATCCTACGCATACTGGTGTGTTAGCTCGTAGTGTGGAACCCCTCTGATCCTGGTGTGGCACAGGGTTGCCACACACATTCCCGTCCGGTCATCCGTTGTTTCTTTAAAGCACCTCCATTTTCAGAAAATCTTGCCTTCGCCACGGAAGATTCCACTACTTCCCCAGTCGGCTCTGATGCACCAGCTCTGCCCTGCCTCTCCATCTGGCCCCCCTACGTCAAGAAGGTCATCATGACACACAACTGCGAACGTGGAAAACTGGGCATCGGGAAGAGCTCAGCAGAAACCTGACAGTGGTTTGTGCTCTGGAAGGCGTCCAAAAACAGTTCCTCAGAGTATGCCCGGCTCAATGCCAATTTTCCTTGGAGGGGGCAGACTTGGAGGAATAGGGTTTAGGGGCAGGAGCTGAGGAGTGCTTACTTTGGTAAACATTGGTGGCCTGCGTAAAAGACTGGACTTGGGACAAATTGCTTGAGCAATTCACAACATCACTGTTTGCTGTCAGCTTGCAAGTGTTGATCCTCGTACACTGCAGACCGATGACACAAGCCACTACCTGGACCGAAGTCTAAGTGGTTACCCGTTTATCCCAGGAGCCCCGCCGCAAGGCGGTTGACAAGCTGCGGCATGGTACACCAGGTCGGTTACCTCAGGCGTGACTTGTCTGCAGTTGCAGCCAATGTAAAGTACAGATACTGCTGACAACTCTGATATAATTCCATGCACATGTCCAGGGCAGGCGGCATAGTTGCAACCCAGATCCGGTCCAGAGTCAGCAACAGAGGTCCAAGCAGGAAGGGCACGGGAACACAACACACATGACAGCAACACGAGGAACACCGGCACACGGGAACACGGAGGGAGGTCACGTAACACTGGACACTAGGAAATCAGGTACACAGAGACACATGAAACGCAGTGGACTCAGGAACGCATGAATTGCAGGCAAATCCAGAATATCTTTCGCTCAGGTGTAGTCACAAAGATCTGGCAAGAGTGGTGCGAGGTGCCTGTTTTTTAAAAGGGGGGGAAAAAGGTGATCACCAGTGCACCATTATACGGTTGATCCGGAACCTGCAGCGTTCTGAGCGGGGAGAGGTTAGTCGCGCGCGGCACCAGCGCCTGCGAGGCTCGGGAGCACGGGTGAGCCCTCGACCCGCGTTAAGGGTCGTCGGGACACCCTTGACATTCGCACTTTCTGGCCTGAACGTGCTCAACCACAGTCGCATACTTGAGACTGAAGCTAGGGAGTTGAGCTCTGCGGCATTCCCCTGCTCCCTCATCCAGCAGTGTTTTCTCCCCCCGCCCAGGACGCACCGCTTGACGCCTGCATAATTGGAACGCACCATTCATGCCCTCTTCCTCTACCCTAGCCCGCGGGTTAAACATTTTTCAAATAAGTGTATTATATAGACAAAACAGAAAATATAAACTGTACATTTTTTTTTTTGGGTGGTTGTTTTTTACATTTTTAAATTTCGTTTTTTGTTTTTTTTTTGGTTTTTTTTTTTATAGGAACAAATTTGCAGAAAATCCGAATCAACCACCGATATATTGCTATTGCTCGTTTATAACCTACACTGGGACAGCACACAACAGGATTTTGTGCTTGGGACTGAGTGTGTCACTTTACTATCACCTAACCTATCCTACGCATCATCAGCTCTCTCCCAACGGCAGTCCAACAGTAGATGATGCGAGCAGTGCGTGCAGGGCTGTCTATTCCAGGGCACCTATCAGCGAGCCAACCCCTGCTATCGCCTTAAGTGTACCACGTGATGCTGGTGTAGTGCAGAGTCTCCTGGTTTGATTGCTCTGTTTCTGGTCGCCAAAAAATCTAAACACCGCAATATGACATTTCTCGAGTGGGCCGAATACTGTCCGAGCACCGAGCAGTTGCGAGTATCTAGCTCGAAACTATCATCAAGCTCGGACAAGTATGTTCCCCGCTCATCTCTAGATGCACACCCGTACCATACCAGGGCGTGCATAGGCACAATTCTTCCTATTAGAACAATAGACACCAAAACAAATCCCAGCCGGCCCCTATTATTATAATCATTGTTGTTTGCTATTTATTGCTGGTTTCTATTACGTGAAGGATAAACCAGGGAGTAACCAGGATAGCAGTGTAAGGCTGCTTTCACACTAACGTATGCACTAGAGATGAGCGACCCCTAAAATGCTCGAGTGCTCGTTACTCGAGTCAAACTTTTCCCGATGCGTAAGCTGCGCAAGCAGTGCTGAAATAATAACGGTCAAATCGACAAAAAAAGTGGCGGTAATTTTGTTGGAATGGAACTCATGAGAACTCCAGCGTTGATTCATCTGATAAGCGTCACCTGTCAGTGCTGTCAGTCACAGGCGTGTATCTTATCGGGATGATGCCACCAGCTGCACTGAAAACCCCTCGGACAAACGCGACGGCAGGCAGGCAAGAACTCCAAGGCGTACAGCGCCAGTTCGTTGCCACATGTCCAGCTTTGAAACCCGCTAGTTGTAGGGAGCTGTGTGATCATTTGGAGACGATGGTATGGTCGACTACGTACTCCCTCACCCATCTTTCTGTAAAGATCGCCCTCTCTGCCGAGACTGGTGGACAGGTGACAGTGTCTTGCTGGGGTGACTAAACTGGCAAAGGCCTTGAAAGCGTACCCTCGCCAGTGCTGGCCAGCTGCCTGCTTGCCTACTCTCCCTCGCTACTTGTCCCACAGAATACGCCCTCTGCCGCTAGTGCTTTCCAGAAGGGAAAATACTGTTTCAGCTTGTGCACCAGGGCTCTGCTGGTATTCATTCATTCTCACACTCCTTTCCTCTACAGAGATAGAGTGTAAAGATTTTGCTTGTGCCGTGGGTCCAGGAGAGTGAATACCAGTACTGGCTGGAATAATTCTTTGAACGCGAGGGTCACGGGATAGGCAGCCTAGCTGAAATCTGCCATATGCGCAGAGTACCAACGCGCAAGAATTCACTCCCTCCTGGCCTGACTGTCCATTTTCTCCTTCTCCTCCTCACTCCTCTTCTCTGCCCATACACCGCTGAACATTAAGGACTGAGCATGCTCCTCCTCTTCTGTCTCGCCACATTCCTCCTCCTCTTCCTCCTCATCCTCCTCCACCTCCTCCGATACGCCTGAGAACAACACGGAGGGTGCTTTGGCTTAAAAAGGAAATCTTCTTTCCCCCTCTCTTTAACCAGGGCGGACTGGCGAAGTTAAAATGGCCCTGAAAAAACTATAAATGGCCCCATTCTATGGTGGAGTCCAACAAATGGTGTTGGTCTGAAATGTGGGTTGGGGGTTATAACAGAACAAATGTTGGTTTGTACCTTAATGCAAAACAAGACATCTTTGCTAGTAAGTGAATCTAATGTGCAAAGAATTGACCTCTGGATCAGTAAATGATGCAAACACTGACCGGTTAATACCTTTCCCTGTGCCATACATGTACAATTCAGAGAAACATATATTATACTTCCTCCTATGTACAGGAATATGCTCAATAACACATTTATTCAATCCTGCCTTCTTATATTGCAAAATAAAACTACTACAATACCTTCTCCCATATACAAGACAACTACTATAACTGCCCCTCGACTGGAATAAACTACTATAATACTGCCCCCTATGTATAAATATAACTTATAATACTGCTCCCTATGTACAAGATATACTACTACATACAGCTCCCATGTACAGAGATATAACACTAT
Source organism: Engystomops pustulosus (assembly GCA_019512145.1). Taxonomy (NCBI): domain Eukaryota; kingdom Metazoa; phylum Chordata; class Amphibia; order Anura; family Leptodactylidae; genus Engystomops; species Engystomops pustulosus. Next base: position 25,808 of record WNYA01000975.1, on the reverse strand, counting down.
AATACGCCCCTATGTACAAGATATAACTACTATAATACTGCCCTCTATGTACAAGATATAACTACTATATACCGCTCCTATGTACAAAATATAACTACTATAATACCGCCCCCTATGAAAGAATAAACTACTATAATACTGCCCCTAGTACAAGAATATACTACTATAATACTACTAATAACAAAGAAGTGACAGAAAAAAATCAGTATTTTATCAAATACTGCTACAGAAAACCATTGGAGATCCTCACCTTTGCATCCAGTGACATCAGGTTGACGTCTCATCGGATTGCACTCATTCCTTATTTTCTCCATAGTTCCACCATCACCTGTCTCTTCCTCCAGGTACACAGCATTCTGCAAGTTTTTACCCTCACAGACATCTTATGTTCTGCACTTTACCATTGTCCCTAAAGGGTTATGCCACGAAACAATTGACTGCAAAAGCTGTCAAAGAGGTTAAAAATATTTCAAAATCTATTTGTAAGGTTACTGAATTAGAGAGACCTTTCCTATTGTTATTATGATGCTTGTTCAGCCTCTACTCTGCTCCACACCGAAGCAGATGTGGGAGGGTTCCTGGCCAGGCACATGCACAGCACTGACGCAGCAGTTTATTGCACAACTCAGTACTACAGAGCGCTCAGCCTTCAGAGTCTCCTTCCACCTGCTGTGTCAATAGTCCCTGCATTACTGATCCAATAGAAGTCCATAGAAATGTGTCACACGCCCCATGTTAAAAGTGCACCAAAAAAATGGGCAGTCTGTCAAAGCAGTGCAGGGGGGCACCAGATCATGAAGAACGTGTCGCCAGAAATCTCTGAATCTGGCGCCCCCTGCACACTACACAGACACTGCACATATACCACTGTACTATGTATTCTCACAGCATCATGGTCGGTCAGCTGACATGCATGGATGCATAGATAAATAGTGACAGCTTCTCACATGTTGCTGATGTTAGCGACTCCCTGCTAGTCAGGTACGGAGGCCCTTTTGCAGTGAGAGCAGTGTATACCATGGGAGACGTGAATGGTGGAGAGTACAGAGATGCATCAGGAGATGTCAGAGCTCAGCCTGTTACTTGTGTTATCTCTGCAGCCTCCTGTGTACCTGACTTGGGAGAGGTGTATGGATGAGGGGCTTGCCCTATATTGCTTATTATCCATGTTTATGGCGGGATCTCCTCTGGGCAGCAGATACATGTTCTGCCCCGCAGTTACCTTGCATCTGTGCTGTAGTGCTCTCGTGTTCCTATATAATTGGTGGACGGTGACGAGAAGGCTGCTATACATTGCTATGATCCATGTTAGGGGGGGACTCCTCTGTGCAGCAGATAGTCATGTATGTCTGTCAGTTACCTTGTATTCGGCTGGACTGAGCAAGACTGTGGGAGCGTGCGAGTTGACTAATTCACTTTCCTGGTCTAGACGGTCTCTCTGAGACTCTTGCCCCCATGTTCCACGTCACAGCCTTTTCTGTTTCATATTTGTCTTTGCTCGTTGTGTTCAGGTAGATCTGCGTCAGGTTGGTGAGTGTGATCTGTAGGTGCAGAGCAGCTGTGGAAGTTTGATGGCACAGATCTCGGCCAGATGTCACTGTTGCTCAGGACGGGGACACAAGTCTCCACTAGAGGCGCCAGCAACCTAGGACAAAAGAGGGTTTATCTCGTAGCCTAGATTTGTAATAGTGTAAATGGTGAAAGTACTTGTCACAATCATTGGCCCATCACAGCCATTTGCTATGGTGCCATCAACCCTTTAACTGTCCCTTCTTCTGCTACCACCATAATGTGGTCCCCAAGACGTAATAGTAGCTTGATAGAGCCCCCTGAAATATTAGGACACACAAATAGTGCCCCATACTGATAACAGCCCTACCCCATACATAATTAATGGACCAGCCTACCCCAGACATAGAATGTAGCCCCATCCTACCCCAGCAAAAGACTTATGGCTCATCCTCCCAGACATAGAATTTGCCCCCAACCTACACCAGACATAGAAGTTGCCCCCAGCCTACCCCATACATATAATTTATGCCCCCAACTACCACAGACATACAATTTATGCCCCAGCGCCTACCCCAGACATAGGATTTATTCCCCAGCCTACCCAGACATAATAAAAATGGCCCTCCTGCCCCAGACTTAGAATTAATGGGGATTGTGGGGGGTGGTTTAGTGGTTTTTGAATGTTGGTGACTGTGGATGTTGAAATGGTTCATGTACGAATGTTGGCGTGTGTTTTGGTGGTGGCGTACTTTTTATGTTTGCCCCGCGTCCCAACAAGGGAAAGCCCTTTAGATTAATTGGGCTTAGGTGACATTCCCCTACGGTGGACAGCCGGAAAGTACCCCAGACATATATAATGCCCCCTGGCCGCCGCCATACCTATAATGAAGGCCACCCCCGCCCCAGACATATCATTAATGCCCCCCTGCCAGCCACAGATATAGAATAATCCCCACCCACCCCAGACTAGATAATGCCCCCCTGCCAGCCCCAGATAAAGAATAATGGACCCCCTCCATATAATTACTGTCCCCTGCCAGGGAGTGGGTCGCAAAGGCAAAAATGCGATAAGGGAGCCCCCAATATACAATAATTCCCCCTGCCCGGCCCCAGACATATAATTAATGCCCCCTGCCGCCCTATATATAGAATAATGCCTCCCTCCCCAGCATATATTAAATCCCCCTGCCAGCCCCAGATATAGAATAATGCCCCCGCCCACCCCATAACATATATAATGCCCCCTGCCATCCCCAGTATAAAATAATGCCCCCCCCCCCCCAACAAGCAGATTACGGGCGCATTTAAAGTGATCGTCGAGTAAATCAAAGATTGTTGGGAGATCGATGGTCCGGACAGGGGGTGCGTGCCGGGAATAGTAGGAAAAGTTTGTGGGGGGAAGAGGGCAATCCCAAGTCAGCGATTATGCACGAGCGCTATCCACGAATAGTCAGAGTGCAGAAAGACCTTCGGGTGCTGGTAGCCAAGAAGGGAAGCCTCGCCAGAAATATTTGTCATTGACGTAGACTAATTAAGTACTAGCGAGTAGGAGGGTAACGGATCCATAACCGTATCCAGCAGAGGCAGGGGGCAAGCCCAGCCCCATACATCTAATCATGTCCCCCTGCCAGCCCCAGATAATAAATAATGCCCCCTTCCATATAATTCATGCCCCCTGCCATCCCCAGATATACAATAATGCCCCCGCCGCCCAAGTATTAATGCCCCCTGCAACACCTAGATATAGAATAAGCCTCCTGCCCCAACACATAATAAGGCCCCCTGCCAGCCCCAGATATAGATAATGCCCTCCGCCCCAGACATAGAATTTAATTTCCCCTGCAGCCCCAGATATAGAATAATGCCCCCCCGCCCCAGACATCTAATAATGCCCCCTGCCAGCCCCAGAATATAGAATAATGCCCCTTCCATATAATTAATGCCCCCTGCCAGCCCCAGATATACAATAATGGCCCCCTGCCATATAAGTAATTCCCCTGCCAGCCCGAATATAGAATAAGCCCGCCCCCCTCCCCAGACATAGAGTTAATGCCCACTGCCAGCCCCTGTCCTCGGTCTTCGGTAGCTAGTGTGGAGGCGCGGGATAGTGACGTCACTCGCTCTCTCCTCTAACAACCAGCCGCGAAGCTGCGGGGAGGCCGATACTGAATATGGTACGTGGTCGCTCCTCCCGGCTACACTTCGCGCACTGACTTCAAGGCTGACAGTGTACTGCATGTATACACAGACCAGAAGCATCAGTGCCGCGCTGCATCTGTTGCTAATTAATATTACCTGCATACGATGCAGTTACTATCGATTAAATCAAAAGTTTTGTAGGGATAGTGCTTACCGGCCCAGACCATCTCTTCCCGGCCCTAGATCGGCCCGGGACCACCGGCCCTTCGGAAAATTCCGGTGGTACAATTGGCCAGTCGCCCCTCCTTGTTGACAGACCAAAAGCTTAGACTTCATGCCTACGCATAGAGTTTTTCAACAGCCGCAGCTGATGGTGAGGATGAAATGGCGGCATCGCCATGACAATCTGTGTTTGACTCCTCAAAGTTACTCAGCACCTGACGATATCACACATCCACGTCCACTCTCATTGTAGACATAGGATCTGACTGACTGACTAGCGTTCTGTGGAAATGTCTACAATCACTCTCGCTTCTCTCTGAAATAACAAATTGTTAATTAGATTCCACCTCGTGGTCACGTCGCCACAGGCGGTTTGGGAGTGGGCAGTTGAGGCGGCGCTGCGCGGCCCTGAGAGTGTCCAGAGCATCTTTTCTGGACTTTCTGAAATGCGCACGATTCGGCGCACCTGCATGAGCGTAATAAGACAGATGGGTATGTCCTTGAGACACACCGCTGAACTATGATATTAACACATGGGCCGAAGGCATGGCACCTTTGTCAGTCTGCCGAGTTGCAGGCCGCCACCATGGTACGGCCCGTTGTCACACCACAACCATGCCTGGCTTCAGTTCAGAGGTGCCAGCCACAGATCGATCTGTGCCGTGATGCCCTTTAATATCTCTTGGTTGTGTGCCTTTTATCGCCTGCTCAGCAGTTTTGAGCACCGCCTGCTTTCCTCGTAGCACGCACTTGCTGCTGTGCCTAAGCTACCGACTGATGTCTCTCCCACCTCAGTCCTAGCCTCCACCAATTTAACCCCAATGTGCCGTCAGCAAATATAGTGGCCCTTCCTGGCATCCCTTGTCCACGTGTCCTGTGGTTAGGTTGGACCTCGTTCAGAAACATGCATTGGTCAGGGCACGGATGATGTTGTCTGCGCGTGCTGGTGCAGGGCCTGGCATGCCACCGGAAAGTGTGGCGGCAAGGGACTAATACCGAGGGGCTGCCCGCCGCCATGAGTTGGCCAAAAGGACTCGGTCTCTACCACCTATAGGCAGCATCTCCAGGCGAATGTTTGGAGATTGTGACGTGTGAGGGCTTGGCGGTGAGTTGTGCAACTTTATTTCCTCGTGCGCTCCACCGTACGGGGTAATAGAGAGGCTGGATGCTGCGCATGGAGACATTTGGTCTACGCTGTGGAGATCATGGAGGGGAAGGTGTGGTTTCAACCCGGAGGTTTTTGAGTGCGGGGGTCCTGGGCAGGGGGCTAACTAGCAAGGCAGCAAGGACACAGGGAAGGAGCAGTGGTTGACCCGGCATAGTGAACGTCCTTGTTTTCCATTGATGGGGTGTTTATCATTCATATCCTACGCATACTGGTGTGTTAGCTCGTAGTGTGGAACCCCTCTGATCCTGGTGTGGCACAGGGTTGCCACACACATTCCCGTCCGGTCATCCGTTGTTTCTTTAAAGCACCTCCATTTTCAGAAAATCTTGCCTTCGCCACGGAAGATTCCACTACTTCCCCAGTCGGCTCTGATGCACCAGCTCTGCCCTGCCTCTCCATCTGGCCCCCCTACGTCAAGAAGGTCATCATGACACACAACTGCGAACGTGGAAAACTGGGCATCGGGAAGAGCTCAGCAGAAACCTGACAGTGGTTTGTGCTCTGGAAGGCGTCCAAAAACAGTTCCTCAGAGTATGCCCGGCTCAATGCCAATTTTCCTTGGAGGGGGCAGACTTGGAGGAATAGGGTTTAGGGGCAGGAGCTGAGGAGTGCTTACTTTGGTAAACATTGGTGGCCTGCGTAAAAGACTGGACTTGGGACAAATTGCTTGAGCAATTCACAACATCACTGTTTGCTGTCAGCTTGCAAGTGTTGATCCTCGTACACTGCAGACCGATGACACAAGCCACTACCTGGACCGAAGTCTAAGTGGTTACCCGTTTATCCCAGGAGCCCCGCCGCAAGGCGGTTGACAAGCTGCGGCATGGTACACCAGGTCGGTTACCTCAGGCGTGACTTGTCTGCAGTTGCAGCCAATGTAAAGTACAGATACTGCTGACAACTCTGATATAATTCCATGCACATGTCCAGGGCAGGCGGCATAGTTGCAACCCAGATCCGGTCCAGAGTCAGCAACAGAGGTCCAAGCAGGAAGGGCACGGGAACACAACACACATGACAGCAACACGAGGAACACCGGCACACGGGAACACGGAGGGAGGTCACGTAACACTGGACACTAGGAAATCAGGTACACAGAGACACATGAAACGCAGTGGACTCAGGAACGCATGAATTGCAGGCAAATCCAGAATATCTTTCGCTCAGGTGTAGTCACAAAGATCTGGCAAGAGTGGTGCGAGGTGCCTGTTTTTTAAAAGGGGGGGAAAAAGGTGATCACCAGTGCACCATTATACGGTTGATCCGGAACCTGCAGCGTTCTGAGCGGGGAGAGGTTAGTCGCGCGCGGCACCAGCGCCTGCGAGGCTCGGGAGCACGGGTGAGCCCTCGACCCGCGTTAAGGGTCGTCGGGACACCCTTGACATTCGCACTTTCTGGCCTGAACGTGCTCAACCACAGTCGCATACTTGAGACTGAAGCTAGGGAGTTGAGCTCTGCGGCATTCCCCTGCTCCCTCATCCAGCAGTGTTTTCTCCCCCCGCCCAGGACGCACCGCTTGACGCCTGCATAATTGGAACGCACCATTCATGCCCTCTTCCTCTACCCTAGCCCGCGGGTTAAACATTTTTCAAATAAGTGTATTATATAGACAAAACAGAAAATATAAACTGTACATTTTTTTTTTTGGGTGGTTGTTTTTTACATTTTTAAATTTCGTTTTTTGTTTTTTTTTTGGTTTTTTTTTTTATAGGAACAAATTTGCAGAAAATCCGAATCAACCACCGATATATTGCTATTGCTCGTTTATAACCTACACTGGGACAGCACACAACAGGATTTTGTGCTTGGGACTGAGTGTGTCACTTTACTATCACCTAACCTATCCTACGCATCATCAGCTCTCTCCCAACGGCAGTCCAACAGTAGATGATGCGAGCAGTGCGTGCAGGGCTGTCTATTCCAGGGCACCTATCAGCGAGCCAACCCCTGCTATCGCCTTAAGTGTACCACGTGATGCTGGTGTAGTGCAGAGTCTCCTGGTTTGATTGCTCTGTTTCTGGTCGCCAAAAAATCTAAACACCGCAATATGACATTTCTCGAGTGGGCCGAATACTGTCCGAGCACCGAGCAGTTGCGAGTATCTAGCTCGAAACTATCATCAAGCTCGGACAAGTATGTTCCCCGCTCATCTCTAGATGCACACCCGTACCATACCAGGGCGTGCATATACTGTTCTTATAAGTAATTGGCCTGGTTATGGCGGGGCAGGGGAACATAAGATGCGCAAGTAGTGCTGAAATAATAACGGTCAATGAAAAAAAAATTGGTATATTTTGTGGAATGGAAATCATGAGAAATCCAGGCTTGATTCATCTTGATAAGCGTCAGCCTGTCAGTGCTGTCAGTCGACAGGCGTGTATGCTTATCGGAATAATGCCCCCCCCCTCCCCAGACATATAGTTAATGCCCCCTGCCAGCCCCTGTCCTCGGTCTTCGGTAGCTAGGTGTGGAGGCGCGGGATAGTGACGTCACTGCTCCGCTCCTCTAACACCAAGCCGCGAAGCTGCAGGGAGGGCCGGATAGCTGATATGGTAAGTGTCAGCCTCCTCCAGGCTACACAGGTCGCGCACTGACGTCAATTGCGTGACATGTGTAGCTGCATGTATACACAGACGCAGAAGCAGCAGTGCCGCGCTGCATCTGTGTGCTAATTAATATTACCTGCATAGTACGATGCAGGTACTATAGATTAAATCAAAAGTTGTAGGGATAGAGTGCTTACCGGCCCAGACCAGCTCCGGCCCGGCCCTAGATCGGCCCGGGACCAACCGGCCCTTCGGGAAAATTCCCGGTGGGTACAATGGCCAGTCCGCCCCTGCTTGTGACGAGCGCAAAGCTTACGACTTCATGCTGACCAGAGAGTTTTTCAACAGGCCAAGCAGCTGGATGGTGAGGCTGATAATGGCGGCATCGCCACTGACAATCTGTGTTGACTCCTCAAAGTTACTCAGCACCTGACTGATATCACACATCCACGTCCACTCCTCATTGTAGACATGAGGAAGCTGACTGACCTGACTAGCAGTTCTGGTGGAAGTCTACAATCACTCTCCGCTGCTGCTCTGGATAACATGGTTAATGTAGAATTCCACCTCGTGGGCACGTCGACACAAAACAGGGGTGAGTGGGCAGTTGGAGGCGGGCTGCGCTGCCCTGAGAGTGGCAGCATCTGGCTGGACTTTTTGAAAATGCGAAAGATGCGGCGCACCTTCATGAGCGGAATAAGACAGATTGGGGTATGTCTTGAGGAACCGCTGAACTATGAGATTTAACACATGGGCCAGGCATGGCACCTGTGTCAGTCTGCCGAGTTGCAGAGCCGCCACCAGGTTACGGCCGTTGTCACACACAACCATGCCTGGCTTCAGGTTCAGAGGTGCCAGCCACAGATCGATCTGTGCCGTGATGCCCTTTAATATCTCTTGGGTGGTGTGCCTTTTATCGCCTAGGCTCAGCAGTTTGAGCACCGCCTGCTGTCGCTTAGCAACGGCACTGCTGCTGTGCCTAGAGCTACCGACTGATGGCGTCTCCACCTCAGTCCTAGCCTCCACCAAGTTAACCCAATGTGCCGTCAGCAACATATAGTGGCCCTGCCTGGCAGCACTCGTCCACGTGTCTGTGGTTAGGTGGACCTCGTCAGAAACAGCGTTGGTCAGGGCACGGATGATGTTGTCTGACACGTGCTGGTGCAGGGCTGGGATGGCACACCGGGAAAAGTAGTGGCGGAAAGGGACAGAATACCGAGGGGCGGCCGCCGCCATGAGGTTGCAAAAGGCCTCGGTCTCTACCAGCCTATAGGGCAGCATCTCCAGGCTAAGTAGTTTGGAGATGTGGACGTTGAGGGCTTGGGCGTGTGAGTTGGTGCAACTGTATTTCCTCTTGCGCTCCAGCGTCTGGGGTATAGAGAGCTGGACGCTGCGCATGGAGACATTGGTCGACGCTGTGGAGGATCATGGAGGGGAAGGTGTGGTTTCACCCGGGAGGTGTTTGTGCGGGGGTCCTGGGCAGGGGGCTAACTAGCAGAGGCAGCAAGTGACACAGGGGAAGGAGCAGTGGTTGACCCGGCCATAGGTGAACGGCCTTGGTTCCATTGAGTGGGGTGTTTATGGAGCTGGCAGTCCGCTGCCAGGCAAGCTTTCGCCTGTCCAAGCCCCTGTCTCTTGGCTCCTCCCCACTCAAAATGGGCCTGGGGGCCAGAAGCATTTACTTTGAAAAAATTTTACCTCTTTGAATTTGATGTGTTAGTTCAGTCATCACTTGTGTCACGAATTTGTTCTGCAGTTTGTCCTATCCTTAACATGCAAAAAAAACTTCTTTTTTAGCATTCATACTCACCTTTAACCAATTGGATATTTAGGCATCTTCATAATCAGGTTGGTACATTTCAGTACACACACACACTTTAATGTGGGATTACAACACCCCCCCCCTTCTCTTTTCCCTTCCCTCTCCCTCGGGTACCCCCTACACTTCACACACCTTTTTTCGTTGCACAGTTTATCACATCTTCACTAGCCTTTATTGGGACCCCTTTTTTGCACCCGGGTTCCCCTATTACCACAAATCCATCACTCCCCCCCTTTTTTTCCTCTGCCCCTCTCACCACCTCACCCTCGTACTCTTCCCTCTCCCCTTTTCCCTCCCCCCCTTCCTATCTTTCCTCCTCCTCCCCTTTCCTCTTCCTCCCCCCTGTACCTCTTATTAGTGCCTCCATCCTGGTTACTATAGTAATATTGACGCGTGCGCATAATTTGTTTACGCGCATGCATATACTGATGTTCTTGGGATTAGTGCACTATATCCCAGCAGCAGTCATCCTCCGCTTGGCGCATGCGCCATAATTCGTCGAAATAGGACTTGTATAGCGCATGCACACAGTGTCACTTCCGGTTTCCGGCCAAGACACACGCGCCAACATTGTAATGCCGCCGCCTCTTCACCTGGTTGTGAGATAATCCTTTGGGGGTTGTTATCGGGCATATAAGCAGGACATAATGTACCTTGGTCATTACCCCTGAGGAAGTCACGAGGACATGACGTAACCCGTGGGGTTCCTCTTCCCACAGCCGACCCACCCTCCTCCCCCGTCTGCTCTACCTCATACCTACTCAGATTTCTTCACTGCATTTGCACTTTTTTCATTGAGGTTATATATTGCTCACACTAGCTTTGTCTAGACTCTAGGTTATTGTTGTTTATCTATGCAGGATTGGGGATACACTTAGGGAGGGTGTGTGGCCGCTGTGGTTCACCCCTGGGTCTGGGACTTCACTCCCTGACCTCCTTTTTGGGGGATAGTTGTGCTTTTAGTAGCACCATTTTAAGTGTTTTTATCTGATTTTGTATCTCTTTGTGTGTGCAAATGCTGATGTGATTGGTGCCAATGAATTGTGACAAGTACTTTCACCAATTTACACTATTACAAAATATGAAGGCTTAACTGAGATAAACCTCTTTTGTCCTGGTTGCTGGCGCCCTAGTGGAGACTTTGTCCCCGTCCTGAGCAACAGACTGATCTGGCCGAGTCCTGTTGCCATCTTCAAGCTGCTCGACACTCAGTCACTCACCACTGAGCGAGATCACTAACTCGATACAGATCCACCACTGCAAAGAGACTAAAAACTGAACATACAGCAAAATAGGTGTGACGGACATGGGGGCAGAGAGCTCAGGAACCGTCTAGCACCAGTGGAAAGAGAGTGATTTCCAATCGCCCACACAGTGCTTGCTCAGTCCAAGCCGATACAAGGTAACTGACAGACATACATGACTATCTGCTGCACAGAGGAGTCCCCCCTACATGGATCATAGCAATTGTTTAGCAGCCTTCCTCCCCTCCACCAATTTAGAGGCAACACGAGAGCATACAGCACAAGCAAGGTAACTGCAGGGGGCAGAATGTATCTGGCTAGCCCAGAGGAGTCCACCCATAAACACTGTGATAATCAAGCATTAGGGCAGCCCTCTCATCCTACACCTCTCAATAGTCAGGTCACACAGGAGGCTGCGAATACACAAGTAACAGGCTGAGCTCTGACATCTCCTGATGCATCTCTGTACTCTCCACCATTCACTGTCCCCCATGGTATACACTGCTCATCCTGCAAAAGGGCCTCCTATCCCTGACTAGCAGGGAGATCGCTAACATCAGCAACATGTGAGAAGCGGCACTATTTATCTATGCATCCATGCATGTCATGACCTGACCTACCGCCTGATGACTGTGAGAATACATAGTACAGTACATGGTATATGTGCAGTGTCCGTGTAGTGTGCAGGGGCCGCCAGATTCAGGATTTCTGGCAGCACGTTCTTCATGAATCTGGTGCCCCCTGCACTGCTTTGACAGACTGCCCAACTTTTTGGTGCACTTTTAACATGGGGCGTGTGACACATTTCTATGGACTTCTATTGGATCAGTAATGCAGGGACTTTGAGCACAGCAGGTGAGAAGGAGACTCACCTGAAGGCTGAGCGCTCTGTAGTACTGAGTTGTGCATAAACTGCTGCTGTCAGTGCGTTGCCATGTGCCTGGCCAGGAACCCTCCCACATCTGCTTCGTGTGGAGCAGAGTAGAGGCTGAAACATCATCATATAACAATAGAAAGGTCTCTCTAATTCAGTAACCTTACAAATAGATTTTGGAAATATTAACCTACTTTGCAGCTTTTGCAGTCAATTGTTTCGTGGCATAACCCTTTAGGGAAATGGTAAAAGTGCAGAACATAAGATGTCTGTAGGAATAACTTTGCAGGAATGCTGTGTACCTGGAGGAAGAGACAGGTGATGTGTGGAACTACTGGAGAAAATAAGGAATGAGTGCAATCGTGAGACGTCACCATGATGTCACTGGATGCAATAGGTGAGTCTCCAATGGTGTTCTGTAGCAGTATTGAATAAATACTGATTTTTTTCATGTTCACTTCTTGTTATATAGTAGTATTATAGTAGTTTATATCTTGTACATAGGGGCAGTATTATATGTAGTTTATTCTTGTCCATAGGGGCGGTATTATAGTAGTATATTCTGTACATAGGTAGCGGTATATAGTATATATTCTTGTACAAGGCATATGATAGTAGTTATATATCTGTACATAGGGGGCAGTATTATAGTAGTTATATCTTGTACATGGGAGCTGTATGGTAGTTGTATTCTGATTCACTAATGGAGCAGTTATAGAGTATTATCTTTCATAGGGGGCAGTATTATAGTATTTATTCCAGTTCATAGGGTCAGTATATATAGTAGTTGGTCTTTGTATATGGGAGAAGGTATTGTAGTAGTTTTGATTTTGCAATATAAGAAGGCAGGATTGAATAAATGTGTTATTGTCGCAATATTCCTGTACATAGGAGGAAGTATAAATATAATTGTTTCTCTGTTTATTGTACATGTATGCACAGGGAAAGGTATTAACCGGTTCATGTGTTTGCATCATTTACTGATCCAGAGGTCAATTCTTTGACACATTAGATTCACTTCTAGCAAAGATGTTCTTGTTTGCATTAAGGTCACATACCAACAATTTTGTCTGTTATAACCCCCAACCCACATTTCAGACCACACCCTGTTGGGATTACTCCACCAAGAATGGGGCCAATTTTATAGTTTTTCCAGGGCCATTTTAACTTGCCAGTCCGCCCTGTGTTACAAGAGAGGGGGAAAGAAGATTCCTTTTTGATAGCCAAAGCACCCTCCGTCTTTTCTCTCAGGCGTATCGGAGGAGGTGGAGGAGGGATGAGGAGGAAGAGGAGGAGAATGTGGCGAGACAGAAGAGGGGAGGCATGCTCAGTCCTAAACTGTTCAGCGTGTATGGGCAGAAGAAGGGAGTGAGGAGGAGAAGAGAAAATGGAAGAATCCAGTCCAGGAGGGGAGTGAATTCTTGCGCGTTGGTACTACTGGCGCATATGGCAGATTTCATGACTAGGCGTGCATCCACGTGACCCTCGCGTTCAAAGAATTTATTCCAGCACCGATTACTGGGTATCACTCTCCTGGACCCACGGGCACAAGCAAATCTTTACACTCTCATCTCTGTAGAGGAAAGGAGTGTGAGAATGCTTGAATACCACAGCCCTGGTGCACAAGCTGAAACAGTATTTCTCCCTTCTGACAGCACAGCGGCAGAGGGCGTATTCTGTGGGACAAGTAGCGAGGGGAGAGTAGCAAGCAGGCAGCTGTCCAGCCTGGCAGGGTACGCTTTACAAGGCCTTTGCCAGTTTTTTGTCACCCACCAGCAAGACACTGTCACCTGTCCCCAGTCTCGGCAGAGTAGGGCTGATCTTTACAGAAAGATGGTGAGGGAGTACGTAGCGACCATACCATCGTCCTAAATGATCACACAGCTCCCTACAACTACGGGTTTTCAAACTGACATGTGGCAACGAACTGGGCGCTGTACGCTTGGAGTTTCTTGCCTGCCCTGCCGCTAGCGTTTGTCCGAGGCGGTTTTTCAGTCAGCTGGTGGCATCATCACCGATAAGCATACACGCCGTCGACTGACAGCACTGACAGCTGGACGCTTATCAAGATGAATCAAGCCTGGATTTCATGATTCCATTCCAACAAAATATACCGCCAATTTTTTTCATTGACCGTTATTATTTCAGCACTGCTTGCGCATCTTACGTCCCCTGCCCCCCATAACCAGCCAATTACTTATAAGAACAGTACTACACTTGATCTTATACAAAAGGTTCTTAGAAGTGCGTTTTGTAGCCCCCCCTGCTCTGAAAATTATAATTTTTTCAAAGTACACATATCCATAAACAAAGGGACGGTACAGCAATATATAATTGAAATTTGCCACAATGCATCAAAAACGTAATGGATAAACAACAAAGAAAAAGCGATGCAATTATAGGGCAACATTAAATTTTATTACGACAAAATATGAAATTTTCACAACAAAATAGATACAAACATCAGAATAAAAACCCTTAAATGGTGCTACTAGAGCCCAACTCATCCCCCAAAAGGAGGTCAGGGAGTGAAGTCCCAGACCCAGGGGTGAACCACAGCGGCCACACACCTCCCTAAGTGTTCCCCAATCCTGATAGATAAACAACCAAAACCTAGAGTCTAGACAAAGCTTGTGTGAGCAATTATAAACCTCATGAAAAAAGTGCAAATGAGTGAAGAAATCTGAGTAGGTATGAGGTAGAGCAGACGGGGAGGAGGGTGGGTCGGCTGTGGGAAGAGGACCCCACGGGTTACGTCACGTCCTCGTGACTCCTCAGGGGTAATGACAAGGTACATTATGTCCTGCTTATATGCGATAACAACCCCCAAAGGATATCTCACAACCAGGTGAAGAGGCGGCGGCATTACAATGTTGCGCGTGTGTCTTGGCGGAAAAGAAGTGACACTGTGGTGCATGCGCTATACAAGTCCTATTTCGACGAATTATGGCGCATTGCGCCAAACGGGGATGACTGCTGCTGTGATTAGTGCACTAATCCCAAGAACCTCAGTATCAGCATGCGCGTAACCAAATTATGCGCAGCGTCAATTTACTATAGTACCCGGATGGAGGCACTAATAAGAGGTACAGGGGGGGGGGAGGGGGGAGGAGGAAAGATAGGAAGGGGGGGGGGAAGGGGAGGACAGAGGGGGTGGGGGGAGGGGGGGAGTGGCTGGTGAGAGGGCAGAGGAAAAAAAGGGGGGTGATGGTTTGTGGTAAGGGCCCGGGTGCAAGGGGTCCCAATAGGCGTTGGTGTGATCTGTGAACGAACAAAGTTGTGTTGTGTGAGGGGGTACCCGAGGAGGGGGAAGGAAAGGAGGGGGGGGGTGTTGTTCCCACATTAAGTGTGTGTGTGTACTGAATGTCCACCTGTTTGAAGTGCCTTAATATCCATGGTTAAGGTGAGTTGAACGCTAAGAGTTTTTTTGCATGTTAAGGAAACTAGACACTGCCGAAACCAATTCGTGACACAATGTGATGACTGAACTAACCAACATATTCAAAGGGTAATTTTTTCATAAGTTCAATAATGCTTCTGGCCCCCAGGGCCATTTGAGTGGGGAGCCACAGAGACAGGGCCTGGACGACAGAAAGCTTGCCTGGCAGCGGACTGCCAGCTCCATTCAAGATCTCAACTAACATAGTTTTAACTGCAGCACCTTTAAACTACTACTACCTTACTACCTCCATTCATCGTCCCCTTAGCAAACAAGCTGTGTCAGGCATAATTTTCGGTGTTTCACCAGATACATAATGGAACTCGGCCCAACTGTCGCCGCCTGCTGGAGACCTGAAGTTTTAATCATAGCAGCGCAATATCGAGCCCATACTGCGCTCTTATATCATGGAACCATTTCCGAAAAAATGAACCACTATGCTATTCCATTATTCCTAGATGAAATATTCAAACGACCCCGCCTGCTTTGAAATTATATTTTTTCAAAGTAAACACTTTGGCCCAGGGGCAGGGCAGGGCTGGACAGGAAAGCTCACCTGGCAGCGGACCGCCAGCTCCATCAAAGATATGCAGCCTCAGAGGATCCATGCATGATGCCCCTGCTGTTTCCTGTCACATGCCTCCACGATCCTCCAACAGCGTCCCACAATGTTCATTCATCCCTATACCACCATGTCTCACTGCGCAGCGTTCAAACTGTTATACCGCAGACGCTGCAGCGCAAGAGGAAATACAGCATCGTCCCCTAGCAACGAGCGTTGTCAGGCTACATTTTCGGGTGGTTTACCAGCTGTGATTTTCTGGTGTTTTATATGGGTCACTCATTTTGATAATGGATGCAAAGCTGTATGACTGAGTGCCCCCCACATGCCTCCACACGTAGTCTCCACTAGACAGCCTCCATACGTCGTCTCCATTAGCTGCCTCCAAACGTGTTCTCATAGCTGCCTCACGGCATCTCCATAGCTCAGCCTCAGACGCCGTCTCACATAGCTGCCTCCAAAAGTCCGTCTACACATGCGCTCTCCAAGTCTTCTCCCTAGCTGCCTCCACATGTCGTTCCCTTAGCAACAAGCTGTGTCAGGCTCATTTTTCGGTGTTTTACCAGTACGTTATGGACCTTGGTCACTATGTCGCCACCAGTGTGGTTATCGACTAAATATACAGAAACTTTTGTTCACATAGAGAATATTTTCAGCGTTCTTGCTCACCTCCTTGGTTCCTCTCTGCCGCCATAACCAGGCCAAAACTAATGATACATACAGTGCTACATGTTATCCTTGCCAAAAAGAATTTAAAATTGGTTTGAAGCTGAGTCCATTTGGGGTATGTCACCATGCACCTATCTCTCTAGCCAGCTGCCTCCGCATGCCGTCCCCTATAGTGTGGGGTCAATTTTGATGATTTAATGCTATCTCCCTCATCGGTCACTCTGTCATTAAGTGCATCAGAGGCATCCATGCATGCTGCCCCTGCGTTGTCCTGTCCATTTCCGTGGGTGTTTCACTATTTTTTTGAGGTTCCAGGTGTTTGGCCAAGCTTCCCTGTGCAGAGCCTTGGTCCCCTGAAAAATGCTCGATCTCCAATTGACTTCAATGGGGTTCATTATTCGAAACGAGCACTCGAGCATCGGGAAAAGTTTGACTCGAGTAACGAGCACTCGAGCATTTTAGGGTCGCTATCTCTAGTGCTACGTTAGTGTGAAAGCAGCCTTACACTGCTATCTGGTTACTCCCTGGGTGATCCTTCACGTAAAGAAACCGCAATAAATAGCAAACAACAATGATTATAATAATAGGGGGGCTGGGATGTTTTGGTGTCTATGTTCTAATAGGAAGAATTGTGCCACATTATGCTAAATTGTTTAGTACAGTTGTATTTACTCACTGGGGGAATAATATCAAGATCCGCGTTTGTCAGGCTAGCCTTAATATTCCTTACCCCAAGTGCAAACATGTGCCTAAAATATGACAAGGCAAAGGCCTTGTCATAAATCAGGTGCACAGCCTGGCTGCAATTGGCTCCATTAAGGGGACTGGAGTCAATTGCAGTGCCAAAAAACTGGCATATAAAAGTTAGGAAATCAAGTCCCAGCCCTGCTACTATTTTAAAGTTATGGCCCAAAGTACTTTTAATCTGCCACAGAGTATTTGACCATTTGTTTTGATATCATACCCATCTGCATCGTATATCCTGACTCACTATTTATTGTAGGGGTGCAGCAAGAGGTTGCATCTATCACACATATTCTATCTGCCCCTACATGGATAGCTGTTATAGACATTCTGTCTTCAGACCCACTCTTTCAATATCCTGATCCCTAGATTGTTTGTAATCTCTTCCTAAAGAACAGTAGCATTCATTCAAACTTTCCTGCATCTGCTTAGGGCAAATAGATGCCTAATCTCAAGCTGCATGTGAAACAAGCTGCCCCCCCCTTTCCATGTTGACCTCTGTTCTAGGATCCAAGATGGAACATCTGACAGCTCTCCTTCAAAACACTGTCGATAGATTAAACCTTATATGGGATCCCTGGGATTACTTTTGGACAGGGAAGAGAGTCGTGATTGGTGGACTCCTGTATGGGACCATCTCCTAAAGCATGGGAATGGTATGCTTCCCCCTACTACCCTCTGTTCCCCCTATGTATGTCCTTATCTCTGTCCCTTAATAGCCACTAGTTTATCTGAAGGAGTCTCTCCTCGTATAAAAATATACATACGACTACCCATTGCGGCCGGATCAAGTACTATTGCACCACTGGCAGGAAGTATACGAACGGGAGGCCCTGCCATAGTGCCAGATATCGGGTCCCAGGGGATTCCTGGCACCCCGCGGCCAGACGACCCTGAATGGAGGAATCAGACCAATTACTCTCCAGTATCTATGGTGTTGCTGGATAGTTTGGTGATAGAGGCGGTCCCAACATAAGGACACCATACTTACAGATGGCCCCTTTACAGATGGACCTCTTTTCTCACTGACCTCTGGTGAAGCTCCAGGGATACTTTACGTCGTCCGGCTGTATGATAGCTGTAAGGTGTCCATAATTAAAGGGGTTATCGGGTTTAAAAAAATTTTATGGCCGGGCTGGGGGAGGGCTAGTGTTAAACATAATAAACTGTACTTACTCCTCCGGCGCCGCAGAGTGTCCCGCGCCGCGGTCTCTTCGATCCGTGCCCCTGTTTGTTTACAGGGGCACGGAAGCCGCGCACAGGGAGCTTCCCAGGTCCGCGATGTGGACGGCTCGTCCCATCCGTCCCTATCTCTCAGGTTGATAAGGTGGGGATGGCGCAGGGAGCACTCAAGTTATATTACCAAAACTGCAACAAATTAACTTTTAATACAACCTAAAGAACCCATCTTTACATGCCCAAGGCGACTGTATAGATTGTGAGACAGTGAATGGGCCAAAGTGAATAGGGGATCACTATATTTCTCCAAGGTTCCTTGCGTATTTTAAAAGACAAAAAGTATACATCTCACAGGGGAAACTGAGTGAGATGTAAAATAAACCAGAAAAGCTGGGTATTTTTAGCAACAAGGATTGGTAGAGATCATAGTAATCCAGGTTATCGGGCCTGGGATGTTTGGAATGACTGTCAGGCTTGATTGGGGCTGGTCATTTCCTTTCAGTCCAGCAGAATTGTCTCATAGCTCAGGAAACCCAGTGTTGGGTCAGCACGCAAAGTGTGCATATATAGGGGACCATATAGATTTCTGTCTCTCTGAAGTCTCCGCCCTGAGGCTGTGAGCCTACGATGAATGGTTATTTGTGTGAGGTAATACATCACTTGTTTTTCTATTTTTCAGGTGCTGTTAGTAAACCATCTGAGAAGTCAGGGAAAACCTTTGTAAAGTTACTGCTTGCACACAGCAAGTGTTATCTTGTGTCTTGTGTTTTCTTTGTGTCACCGTCACTGACTGCATTTTGAATTGTTTTTTTGCTGCTACCAAGCTCATCCTCACAATATATATACAATAAGAAAAGTCCAGGCACTCGTAGATATCATCAGTTACTTAATTTCACGAAGCACAATATACATCAAATAGGAGCGTTTCAGCGTTGTCCCAAGCCTCTCTCAACTATTGCTGACACATAAAAAGTAACAATTTAAAGCAACATTGTAACTATCCACTGGCTCACATCCCACTGGAATGGCCCCTCCTGTGGCTCTGTACTACTTGCTGGATTTGCTGGATTGTGCTTTCATGAAAAAGTTTGACATATCTACGAGTGTGGAGACTTTCATTTCTTCCTGAACCCCTGAGCATCGTTGGACAGAGTGCCGCCCAAAAAGTTTTTGTTCTACAAGATGAGCTAGGAGCGTCACCTGTTCCTAGATGTCAGCCGCTACTGTCACTTCAATAACAAGAAGCATACGAGCATTGTGTCCCAGGTAATGACTAGCTGATTTTCTAAACATCCACAGAGTGAATTGAAAAAGCGAGATTGGGAAAGAGAACTTGAAAAGGGACTTCGTATGAATTGCATCCAGTGATGCTTGCTGAATTTATAAGATGGTTGGATACCAAGAGAAATGCGGATCCGTTTGCGACCAACATTGTTTGCAGAGGAAAGATGAATTCCGTAAATACTGAACAAGTGCTCAATGGACTTGATGTTGTTATCTATTTCATGGCTGCAGAAAGTATATAGACTTAAAGGAACATACCACTTACAATGGTAGGTTTAGACACATTACATGGCACAGCTAGGGTGAGCTGGTGCCAGGCATTATTTTGTTAGGGGAACAAAGCCCCTATCGCCGTTTTATAAGTTATATACTTATAACTCGGCGCACCCACTTGGCACGGCGCACTTAGCGCCTTAGCCACGTGGAACAGGGCGTGCTAGTTCAGCCGCTCTGTGCGAGAGTCGGTGACGTTACCGACTCTCACACTAGATCAGGCACGCACGCACGCAGGTTGGCCGTGCCAAGGGCGTGCGCGTTATAAGTTAATTAATTATAATCGGCGATAGGGCTTGTTCCACAAAAAATGCTCTGGCACCAGATCACGAGTGGGCCAGTATAGGTCTGAACCCACTTTTAAGTTGTAGGTTTCCTTAAACAAAATACGAGGCTATTCAACAATAGATGTGATACAAATTGAAGCATTTGGGTGTGAATGATAATTATATCAATTACAAGTAACAATGTGGCCTATTAAGTTTCTAATAAGGAATATACAAAATGGAGTGAAATTTGGTCCTCTGTCTCATCCATGATATGATCACATAGTGTTAAAAGCGAGGCTCACACACCACACAAGACAATAACAAGTCTTCTACACATAACAGCGTGTGATCATTGATACAAATGTTACAAAATGATGATGTGACAGTATCTAATACGAATAATGCCTTTATTCATTTCATGTTCATATATGTTACAAAAAGATGATGCGGCAGTATCTAGTACAGATAATTGCTTTGCTTTATTAAATTTTATAAAGCAATGGGATTTTGACGGAGGACAGGGAAGTATCAGACGAGACAAGTGGATGCACTTCTGTCTGTGATGCAGCAGGAATCTGCTTCTCTGCCGAGATCCCCAATAGGGAAGTGAATCTGATTCTACATTATCGATAAATATATTGATGATTTACTCCATGATTATTAGAATTAAGTAGATAAGGGATATAATAGATTGTTTATGAATTTGCAATAATAAGAGTATTACTGTTTTTACTCCATACCAGATCTGTTATGTGTTTGGTAAATAGAGGGGGCCGGGGGGGCACCATTTTAAGTGTTTTTATCTGATTTTGTATCTCTTTGTGTGTGAAATTTCCATATTTGTCTTAATAAAATTTAATTGTTGCCCTATAATTGCATCGCTTTTTCTTTGTTGTTTATCCATTACGTTTTTGATGCATTGTGGCATAAATCTTCAATTATATATTGCTGTACCGTCCCTTTGTTTATGGATATGTGTACTTTGAAAAAATTATAATTTTCAGAGCAGGCGGGGGCTACAAACAGCACTTCTAAGAACCTTTTGTATAAGATCAAGTGTAGTACTGTTCTTATAAGTAATTGGCCTGGTTATGGCGGGGCAGGGGAACGTTCCCAGTCCCTTCTGAAGACATTGGAACACTCCTGTTGCCGCTAACGAGCAATCGGTATTGGACGTGTACTGTCGTGTATTGCGATTTGATCCCGAAAATCTAGGATTCCTCTGTTCTCGCTCTACTCTTTTCACCCTGAACCTATGACTTTATTTTTTTCCCTTACGTGAACTCCTACTCAACCAAGATACATGTCACACGTCACTAGGCGTTGTAACTCTCTACGCGTTGCCCTAGCCACTGCAGGACCAGAGTGTACCACCCCTGGAGAACGCGACCCTTGGGTGGTACCGACGCCAGCAGCTTGCCAATACCCGCGCCTTTCGGCGTGCTCTGGTATAACCTGTAACCAGGCTGCGCTCCCCCCCACTTAGTCGGTCCCTGCTAGTGTCGTGGCTTTGTGTCATCTTCTCAGTTTGGTCCCGCAGAGGAATGCCACTGGCTACTGCAACTATGCAAGCCTGACGCGACAGGTATGTTGTGGAATGCTTCAAGCCATTTGTCCACCAGTCCAGTCTTTTACGCAGTCCCCCCATGTTACCCAAGTAAGGCACTCCTCCAGCTCCTGCCCCTCAACCTCCTCCTCCCATTCTGCCCCCCCAGGAAAATTTGGCATTTGAGCCGGCATACGCTGAGGACTGTTTTTTCTGACCCTTCCCAGAGTCCCAACCACTTGTCATGTTTCTGCTGAGCTCTTTCCCGATGCCCAGGTTTTCCACCGTTCTCATTTCTGTGTGTCATGATGACTTCTTGACGTAGTGGGCCAGATGAGAGGCAGGGCCAGATCTGTGCATCAGCGCCAAGTGTAACGTAGTGATCTTCCGTGGCGAACACGGTAGATTTTTTGAAACTGGAGGTTCTTTAAAAAACACCGGATGACCGACGGACTGTTGTGTTGCCACCTGTGCCACACCATGGATCAGAGGGGTTCCACACTACTGCTTACCACCCAGTATTCGTTTTAAAAAGGCTCTGAATGCTTAAACGTTTAAGCATTCAGAGCCTTTTTAAAACGAATACTGGGTGGTAAGCAGTAGTGTGGAACCCCTCTGATCCATGGTGTGGCACAGGTGGCAACACAACAGTCCGTCGGTCATCCGGTGTTTTTTAAAGAACCTCCAGTTTCAAAAAATCTACCGTGTTCGCCACGGAAGATCACTACGTTACACTTGGCGCTGATGCACAGATCTGGCCCTGCCTCTCATCTGGCCCACTACGTCAAGAAGTCATCATGACACACAGAAATGAGAACGGTGGAAAACCTGGGCATCGGGAAAGAGCTCAGCAGAAACATGACAAGTGGTTGGGACTCTGGGAAGGGTCAGAAAAAACAGTCCTCAGCGTATGCCGGCTCAAATGCCAAATTTTCCTGGGGGGGCAGAATGGGAGGAGGAGGTTGAGGGGCAGGAGCTGGAGGAGTGCCTTACTTGGGTAACATGGGGGGACTGCGTAAAAGACTGGACTGGTGGACAAATGGCTTGAAGCATTCCACAACATACCTG
This sequence comes from Engystomops pustulosus, assembly GCA_019512145.1. Taxonomy (NCBI): domain Eukaryota; kingdom Metazoa; phylum Chordata; class Amphibia; order Anura; family Leptodactylidae; genus Engystomops; species Engystomops pustulosus. Next base: position 3,248 of record WNYA01000975.1, on the reverse strand, counting down.
TCGCGTCAGGCTTGCATAGTTGCAGTAGCCAGTGGCATTCCTCTGCGGGACCAAACTGAGAAGATGACACAAAGCCACGACACTAGCAGGGACCGACTAAGTGGGGGGGAGCGCAGCCTGGTTACAGGTTATACCAGAGCACGCCGAAAGGCGCGGGTATTGGCAAGCTGCTGGCGTCGGTACCACCCAAGGGTCGCGTTCTCCAGGGGTGGTACACTCTGGTCCTGCAGTGGCTAGGGCAACGCGTAGAGAGTTACAACGCCTAGTGACGTGTGACATGTATCTTGGTTGAGTAGGAGTTCACGTAAGGGAAAAAAATAAAGTCATAGGTTCAGGGTGAAAAGAGTAGAGCGAGAACAGAGGAATCCTAGATTTTCGGGATCAAATCGCAATACACGACAGTACACGTCCAATACCGATTGCTCGTTAGCGGCAACAGGAGTGTTCCAATGTCTTCAGAAGGGACTGGGAACGACCCGGCCATAGGTGAACGGCCTTGGTTCCATTGAGTGGGGTGTTTAGCATTCATATGCCTACGCATACTGGTGGTGGTTAAGCTAGTAGTGGTGGAACCCCTGCTGATCCTGGTGTGGCACAGGTTGCACACCACAGTCCGTCGGTCATCCGGTGTTTCTTTAAAGAACCTCCAGTTTTCAAAAAATCTAGCCTTCGCCACGGAAGATTCACTACGTTACACATTCGGCGCTGATGCACCAGCTCTGGCCCTGCCTCTCCATCTGGCCCCACTACGTCAAGAAGGTCATCATGACACACAGACTGCGAACGGTGGAAAACCTGGGCATCGGGAAAGAGCTCAGCAGAAACCTGACAAGTGGTTTGTGACTCTGGGAAGGGTCCAGAAAACAGTTCCTCAGAGTATGCCGGCTCAAATGCCAAATTTTCCTGGGAGGGGGCAGACTGGGAGGAAGGAGGTTGAGGGGCAGGAGCTGGAGGAGTGCTTACTTGGGTAACATGGGTGGACTGCGTAAAAGACTGACTGGTGGACAAATGGCTTGAAGCATTCCACAACATCACCTGTTCGCTGTCAGGCTTGCAAGTGTGGATCCTCTGGACCACTGCAGACGATGACACAAGCCACTACCTGGGACCGGAGTCTAAGTGGTACCCGGTTATCACCAGAGCCCGCCGAAAGGCGGGTTAGACAAGCTGCGGCATGGTACCACCAGGTCGTTCCTCAGGCGTGACTTGTCTGCAGTGGTCCAG
>WNYA01000974.1:0-99783 GCA_019512145.1 Engystomops pustulosus | reverse complement strand
CTTCTTAGTCCTTAATCATACCATGGTATGATTAAGGACTAAGAAGCTTACATAGTCCGAAACGCGTTACCTCCACCACACTGTGCTGTGTTTCTTTTGTCTGCCTGCCTCTGTGTCCATATCCTAGCATGTGGGCTAGGTATGTTTTTAACTTTGTTGAAATAAACCTTTATATAACTACTATAATACTGCCCCCTATGTACAGGAATATAACTACTATAATACTGCCCCCTATGTACAATGTAGATCTTGTTACCGGAATCATCCTGAGCCCTTATGGCAGGGGCAGAACTTGTCCTAGTACAGGGCTCTGGGCTTCCTTCTCTTGCTGTCCGGGGTCTGGATGCTGATGGAGGCTTCTTGTAGAATTCTGGTTGCAGATCGATGTATGCAAAACTTCTTCGCCAATAAGCCGGGGAAAATTCTTATTTCTCCATTCCCCGCGATTCCACGAAGAGCACCACCAGCCTGACCCGTCTGATACAAGGCAGGATGGATCCATGCTTTCATGTTGTTGACGCCAAATTCTACCCTACAATCCGAATGTCGCCAGCAAATCGCTAGATCATCAGGACCAGGCAACGTTTTTCCCAATCTCTACTGCCCAATTTCGATGAGCTTCTGCAAATTCTGCCTCAGTTTCCTGTTCTTACCTGAAAGGAGTGGCACCCCGGTGTGGTCTTCTGCGTGCTGCAGCCATCTGCCTCAAAGTTCGACGTACTGTGCATTCAGAGATGCTCTTCTGCCTACCTTGGTTGTAACGTGGCGATTGAGTCACTGTTGCCTTTTCTATCAGCTCGAACCAGTCTGCCTGTCTCTGACCTCTGGCATCAACAAGGCATTTCCGCCCACAGAACTTCCGCTCAATGGATGTTTTTTTTCTTTTCGGTCATTCTCGCTAAACCCTAGAGATGGTTGTGCGTGAAAATCCCGTAGATCAGCAGTTTTCGAATACCTCAGCACCACCCTTCATGGCACCAACAACCCTGCCACGTTCACAGGCCACAATCCCCTTTCTTCCCCATACTGATGCTCGGAGAGAAACTGCAGGAGATTGTCTTGACCATGTCTACTTCCTAAACGCACGAGTTGCCGCCATGTGATTGGCTGATTAGAAATTAAGCTGCTAACGAGCAGTTGGACAGGTTGTACCTAATAAAGTGGCGGTGAGTGGTACATGTAAATCACATTGGGTCACACTTATTTATTCGAGCAGTAAAATACTTATCTAGGCCTCTATGCAATTGCCATTAAACAAGGGTTGCTCAAACCCCCCCACCCTCCAAGACCGCTGCTATATCCCCTTTGACATTTTGAGAACGATTTTGCCAAAGACACGCCCAGACTGGACTATGGCTGACAACCTCTGATTACAACATGTCATCAAAACATGGTGTTATGTATTCAGCTCCTATGCAGACGTTAGGTCCATATTACTCGTACACACCAACCCTGTGAGATCTGATCCCACAGTCACATGTAGACCGGACAAATAGGGTAAATTCTGTAATGGTGATTTGTTACGTATGTGACAAATATGAGGGGATTCACTGCAGGTATCCGACACGTAACATCCGACACGCAGCATCCGATATCTCACGAGTGATTTTCTCCTTTCAGTGTGGGATATCACAGCGGGAAGTGTCTGCGGACCTTTAAACATAAAGGATGCGGTCCTGGCTGTAAGTATGAGGGACCAGTTTGTGTGTGAGCGGCTGCGACAAGGGTCTGGTCAAGGTCTGGCACGTTGAAACTGACTGCATTATCAAGGTGGGTGAGAAAGTGTGTTTTCACATAATTCCAGGAACTGACTGAGACTGGTGTGAATGGTGGTCCTAGCTTCATAGTGATACTCGGTCGTTTGTACATTTCTATGATCAGACGTTGGCTGGACACCAGAGCTATAAAGTTCTGTCCTTTGATCAGTGGCACTTGTGTATCGGGAAGTTCTGATGGATACGCCATGCCTGGAGCATGATGGGAACTTTTCAGAAACGTTTATAATGAGCCTTCAGACATCCGAAGTAAGTCAACTACTATTCAGGGGTACAATGCTAGGGGGCTCTATCAGATTTGGTCCCCCATTGGTCAGCTGAAACCTATGGAGGAACCCAGCAAGGCATCCAACCTCCCTAGTTTGTCACTATGAGGAAATAAAGGGAACCTGTCACCAGATTTACTCTTTTTACCTACCAGCCCCCTAAGGTAGGAATAAATATTATTTCTAAAACTACTTATTTTGGTAATATCTACACCCATTTACCTATAGAAAAATCCCTCGAAAGGTCATGTGAAATTTTGTCTAGATGAGTCAAGTTAGAGGCTGCAGCGCTTTGGCTTCGGTGAGCTACAGTTCCAGAGAGAAATAGAGCGAAATGGATATTATCTGCAGAACATTCCAATATGTCTCTACCTCCCTTTTCTGTAGCTCACATAAGCCTGATGGTCTAAAGGTGAGATTCTTATCTTATAAAACACTAGCGGCATGTTTCTACAAGTGCCTCTAAACTTGACTCTCTCAAGCCAAATTTGACTCTTCACTCATTTTCACTTGACTTTGGAGGCGATTTTTTTTTTATACTTAAATGGGTGATATTTCACATAAAAGAGGGAATTTTAGAAAGGATATTTCATACCTTACCGGAGGGTCTAGAAGTTTTGTGGGTATAAATCTGCTGATAGCTTCCCTTAAAGCATAAATACAGTTGCCAGTAAACCAAAAGTGTGTCTGTGAACTGTAGACAATGCCTAGTGGTAGGTAGGGGATACATTATACACATAATCTGGTTCAAATGCAGGCGCATGTTCTTGACAGGAAGTGATGTGCTTGGAGCTGCTTCACCTCGCGGGTAATTACGGGCGCTGCCGATGGAAAAATTCGGGTTTTTATTTCCTCAATGGGACTGCCTCGAGTGATGAGAGCACATAAGCCGCAGCCGACCCGGTTGGCTGCACTCTGTATTCAGGACAACAGGTAACACTTTAACTACTCACAACATTTTACAGGTGACTGGGAGCTGCACACACTCACAATCAGCTACTTTCTGCTCATATACTCAGGTTTAAGGCTATATTCACACACCACCTGGGGAGGCTTTATACTGGAGCAATCTTGCGGCCGTACATATGCCCCCCAGAGGCCGGCATGGGCGCACGGAGCGATACAGTGCAGCACACATGTGGCACCATACCGCTCCGTAAACTGGGAAAATATACACTTGCGTTACCTGTTACGGTGCCGTCGCCACGTATCTCTTGTAGATGTTACCACTCATCCTCCTCTCCATCAGGCGAAGTATGCCCGCCATGGTTCTTTGAATGTAGCCTAAGTCCCAGAGGTGAGAATGGCATCTATAAGGCATTACATAGCACATCTTCTAGGTATGGCATAAATACTTGAGATGGTAATAAATACACTCTTTAAAGGGATGTCCGGTCCTAAGATCGGGTCATTTATATGATCAGTGGGTGTCAGACACTCGCCTTCCATTCTGATCAGCTGTAGGCAGCTTCCGGCCCTGAACTATAACGTGAAGAAATTGGAAACAGAAGGTGCAGAGGGTACCGCCTGGGAAGTGCCAATGTCCACGCCAGCAAACAAGAACGCCTGTTGATAACACTTGATTGCAAACACGTTCGTGGTCATGAAGCTTACCTCCTGCACACTTCAATGGGAGCTGCTGCAGTTACCGTCCTGGTGCTATATACAGTAGTGACAGCCATCTCTTTGGTTCCGCCCATGTATACGTTCTGGTGTCTGGACGGCACTGAGGTGTGGAGTCAAAGGGGCACATTTACTAAGGGTCCGAATTATGCATTTTCGTCGGGATTTCCAGAATTAATAATAATAATTTTTTCTGAATTGCGCCAAATTCCTCCGGGATTTTAGCGAGGCGATTGGATTGTGGCCATCGGCGCCAGCTTTCACGCGACAGAAATCGTGGGAGGGAGGCGTGCCATCGGAAAACTGACGATTCGGAAAACCGCGGAATTTGAAAAAAAATTTCATGGTGCAAAAGCTAGCACTCTCACATGCACCGGGAAAAGTAGGTGAACTCCGGCGGACCATCGACGCAGCAGCGACACCTAGGTGACATCGGGGGGCGCACAACCTTAGTAATCGCCGAAGACCCGAATCTCGTCAGAGAACGCAGATCACTGATCGCGACAGACGGGTAAGTAAATAGCCCCGAGTTTCTGACCCTCCCCCACTCTATCTAACCTAGATCAATTCATCATGTAGAAACTGCCCATGGGCCAACAAGCCTCTATATCTAATACTTAGTACACATGTCAGAAAGGGTGAGGCACGGTATTTCAGCATGCTGATCCTTGCACCCACAGTTGATAAACTATCTTTAGAACTCATTTCCCTCTAATGACTAAAATATGCATGCTCTGTAGAGCCCAGGTGCAGGAGTGTGGGCTATCAAACAAATAAACTGGGGCAGCACTGGTTGGCTCAGTTAGCACTACAGCTTGCAGCGCTGGAGTCCTGGGTTCTACTAATCCAGGTCAACATCTGCAAAGAGTTTTGTAGTTCTCTCGTTTTTGGGTGGGTTTCATCTCGGGTTCCTCCAGTTCCCTCCCACACTCAAAAACCTACTGATTAGAATGTGAGCCCCATTGGGGGCAGGGACCGATCGTGGCAAACTCTGCAGCTCTGCGTAATCTGTGTGCGCTATATAATAATAATTATTATTAAATCCAGGACGTATGGATACATTACATCTTGCTTGATAAGTAGTGCAATTCAGCGCCATAATATGCATTTCTGACACCACCGCTCATTACATATATTATTACAGACACAAATGTTTTCTACCCTTTAGGATGGTGATCAACGTACTGACTCAGATCATGATCTTCCAGTTTGAGGAGGTTGCGTGGGATTATTCGCAGGCGTCGGAACGAGTCCATGTCCTGAAAGACAATCAGCGATTCCAAGAAGCTCCCATCCGGGTTGAGGCCATACAGCACATGCGTTGCCCAGAGAATGAAACGCGTTGCGCTCCAGCAATAGGAAAGTCTACCAGCAAGAGGAAAAACGACCATGGTCGTGGGACAAAAGGTCAGCCTGTCTCATCACGCCCGGAGCCTGTCTGCAAGAAGCAAAGAAAGACACATGTAACATCACAGAACAGATCCCTATATATGTAAATGTATTTCTACAGGCACCAGTAAACCCATCCCCACTGCTAAATATACATAAGCGGATGCATCAATATACTAGTCACATGGTCAATGGCTACGCCTCAGTGATACATCGGAGAGGTGCGAGCGTATACCAAAAACAAACTAAATGTAAACCCAGCCTTAGTTGTCAGGGAACCATGTCCTGGGACCACTGGACCTAGTGTACAACACAAAGGAAATGCATCACTCCCAATTGCAAAAGTGATCATGATATCCACAGCGTAAATAACCTCTCTATTCTTCTCTTTTATTAATGATACATTGTTCTATTCTGTTGCAGATTTACACCATGGAGTTTCCTAAACCAGTTACTTGGCCGGACTAGAATTACCGAAGACGAATTTTGAATACATCGTACTGCCCCCTATGTACAATGTAGATCTTGTTACCGGAATCATCCTGTGTCCTTATGGCAGGGGCAGAGCTTGTCCTGCTACAGGGCTCTGGGCTTCCTTCTCTTGCTGTCCGGGGTCTGGATGCTGATGGAGGCTTCTTGTAGAATTCTGGTTGCAGATCGATGTATGCAAAACTTCTTCGGTAATTTCTTAGCTCCGGCCAAGTAACTGGTTTTAAGGACTCCATGTGTAAATCTGCAATAGAATAGAACAATGTATGATTGTAATAAAGAGAGAATAGAGAGGTTTATTTATGCTGTGGATTATCATGATAATTTTTGCAGTTTGGAGTGATGCATTTCCTTTGTCTTGTACACTGAGGTCCAGTGGCCCATGACATGGTTCCCTGACAACTAAGGCTGGGTTTACATTTAGTTTTTGGTATACGCTCAGCCCTCCCGATGTATACACTGAGCGTACCCTCCGGCCAAGTAACTGGTTTTAAGGACTCCATGTGTAAATCTGCAACAGAATAGAACAATGTATCATTGTAATAAAGAGAGAATAGAGAGGTTTATTTACGCTGTGGATTATCATGATCACTTTTGCAATTGGGAGTGATGCATTTCCTTTGTGTTGTACACTAAGGTCCAGTGGCCCAGGACATGGTTCCCTGACAACTAAGGCTGGGTTTACATTTAGTTTTTGGTATACGCTCAGCCCTCCCGATGTATACACTGAGCGTACCCATTGACCAGTGTGACTAGTATCTGATGCATCCGCTTTATGTATATTTAGCAGTGGGGATGGGCTTATCTGGTGCCTGTAGAATAGACATTTACTATATTATAGATGGATCTGGTTCTGTGATGTTACCATGTGCTTTCTTTATGCTTCTTGCAGACAGGCTCCGGGCGTGATGAGACAGCTGACTCTTTGTCCCACGACCATGGTCGTTTTCCTCTTGCTGGTAGACTTTCCTATTGCTGGAGCCAACGCGTTTCATTCTCTGGGCACGCACGTAGCTGTATGGTCTCACCCGGATGGGAGCTTCTTGGAATCGCTGCCTGTCTTTCAGGACATGGACTCGTTCCGACGCCTGCGAATAATCCCACGACACCTCCTCAAACTGGAAGATCATGATACTTGTCAGTACGTTGATCACCATCCTAAAAGGGTAGAAAACATTTGTGTCTGTCAATAATATATGTAATGGAGGTGTCAGAAATGCATATTATGGCGCTGCATTGACACTACTTATCAAGCCAAGATGTAAATGTATCCATACGTCCTGAGTTTAATAATAATTATTAATTATATAGCGCACACAGATTACGCAGAGCTGCACAGAGTTTGCCACATCGGTCCCTGCCCCCAATGGGGCTCACAATCTAATCAGTATGTTTTTGGAGTGTGGGAGGAAACTGGAGGACCCAGAGGAAAACCCACACAAACACAGAGAGAACATACAAACTCTTTGCAGATGTTGACCTGGATGAGAACCCAGGACTCCAGCGCTGCAAGGCTGTAGTGCTACCCACTGAGCCACCATGCTGCCCCAGTTTATTTGTTTGATAGCCACACTCCTGCACCTGTGGCTCTACAGAGCATGCATGTATTTTAGTCATTAGAGGGAAATGAGTTCTTAATAGATAGTTTATCACCTGTGGGTGCAAAGGATCAGGCATGCTGAAATCCATGTGCCTCACCCTTTCTCTGACATGTGCTACAGTATTAGATATAGAGGTTGTCTGGCCCATGAGGCATTTTTCATATTGATGACTTGTAGGATATATAAGTGGTGGGGGGTCAGACACTGGGGCTCATTTACTTACCCGGTCCTGTCGCGATCCAGTGCTGCGTTCTCTGACGAAGATTCGGGTCTTCCGGCGATTCACTAAGGTTGTGCGCCCGATGTCCACCAGGTGTCGCTGCTGCGTCGAGGTCCGCCGGAGTTCACCTACTTCTTCCCGGTGCATGTGAGTGCTATTTTTGCAACAGAAATTTTTTTTCAAATTCCGCGGTTTTTCCGAATCCGTCAGGTTTTCCGATGGCCACGCCTCCCTCCCACGATTTCTGTCGCGTGAAAGCTGGCGCCGATGGGCCACAATCCAATCGCCTGCGCTAAAATCCCGGAGGAATTTGGCGCAATTCAGAAAAATTATTATTATTAATTCGGGAATCCCGACGAAAATGCACAATTCGGACCCTTAGTAAATGTGCCCTTTTGACTCCACACCTCAGCTGCCTCCAGACACCAGAACGTATACAATGGGCGGAACCAAAAGCAGATGGCTCTGTCCACTACTGTATATAGCACCAGGCCAGGTAACTGCAGCCGAGCTCCCATTGAAGTGTGCAGGAGTAAAGCTTCATGAACACTGACGTGTTTGCAAATCAAGCGTTAAACAGGCCTTGTTTGCTGGCGGTGGACATTGGCGGTACCTCTGCACCTTCTGTTTCCAATTCCTTCCACTTTATAGCTTCAGGTGCCCGGAAGCTGCTACTACAGCTGATCAGAATGGAAGGCGAGTGTCTGACACCCACTGATCATATACTAATGACCGATCTTCAGGCCGGACAATTCCTTTAAAGAGGTATTTATTACCATCTCAAGTATTTATGTCATACCTAGAAGATGTGCTATGAATGCCTTATAGATGCCATTCTCACCTCTGGGACTTAGGCTACATTCACACGAACATGGCGGGCATACGTTCGCCTGATGGAGAGGAGGAGTGGTAACATCTACATAGAGATACGTGGCGCACGGCACCGTAACAGGTAACGCAAGTGCTATCTTTTCCCAGTTTACGGAGCGGTATGGTGCCACATGTGTGCTGCACTGTATCGCTCCGTGCGCCCATTGCCGGCCTCTGGGGGGCATATGTACGGCCGCAAGATTGCTCCAGTATAAACGCCTCCCTAAGGTGGTGTGAATATAGCCTTAAACCTGAGTATATGTGCAGTAAAGTAGCTGGTTGTGAGTGTGTGCAGCTCTCCAGTCACATGTAAAATGTTGGGTAGGTTAAAGTTGTTACCTGTTGTCCTGAATACAGAGTGCAGCCACCGGGTCGGCTCGGCTATTGGCTCTCATCACTCGGAGGCAGTCTCCATTGAGGAAATTAAAAACCCGAATTTTTCCATCGGCGCAGCCAGTAATTACCCGGAGGTAGAGCAGCTCCAAGCACATCACTTCCCTGCAAGAACATGCAGTCTGCATTGAACCAGCATTATGTATAATGTATCCCCTACCTACCACTAGGCATTGTCTACAGTCACAGATGCACCTTTGGTTTTACTGGCAACTGTATTATGCTTTAAGGGAAGCTATCAGCAGATTTTACCCCACAAAACTTCTAGACCCTCCGGTAAGGTATGAAATATCCTTTCTAAAATTCCCTCTTTTATGTGAAATATCACCCATTTAAGTATAAAAAAAAAATCGCCTCCAAAGTCAAGTGAAAATGAGTGAAGAGTCAAATTTTGCTTGAGATGAGTCAAGTTTAGAGGCACTTGTAGAAACATGCCGCTAGTGTTTTATTAAAGATAAGAATCTCACCTTTAGACCATCAGGCTTATGTGAGCTACAGAAACAGGGAGGTAGAGACATATTTGGAAATGTCTGCAGATAATTATCCATTTCGCTCCTATTTCTCTCTGGAACTGTAGCTCACAGAAGCAAAAGCCTGCAGCCTCTAAACTTGACTCATCTCAGACAAAATTTCACATGACTTTCGAGGCGATTTTCTTATAGGTAAATGGGTGAGATATTACATAAAATAAGTAGTTCTAGAAATAATATTTTATTCCCTACCTTAGGGGGCTGGTAGGTAAAAAGGAGTAAAATCTGGTGACAGGTTCCCTTTATTTCCCTCATAGTGACACACTAGGGAGGTTGGATGCCTGCTGCTGGGTTCCTCCATAGGTTTCACCTGACCATAGGGGGACCTAAATCTTGATAGAGCCCCCTAGCTATCTGTACCCCTGAATAGTTAGTTGACTTACTTCGGATGTCTGAAGGTCATTAAACGTTTCTGAAAAGTTCCCATCATGCTCCAGGCCATGGCGTATCCATCAGAACTTCCCGATACCAAGTGCCACTGATCAAAGGACAGACACTTTATAGCTCCCTGGTGTCCAGCCAACGTCTGATCAATAGAAATGTACAAGATACACGAGTATCACTATGAATGCAGGACCACCATTCACACCAGTCTCAGTCACTTTCCTGGAATTATGTGATTAAACACACTTTCTCACCCACCTTGATTAATGCAGCAGTTTCAACGTGCCAGACCTTGACCAGACCCTTGTCGCAGCCGCTCACCACAAACTGGTCCCTCATACTTACAGCCAGGACCGCATCCTTATGTTTAAAGGTCCGCAGACACTTCCCGCTTGTGATATCCCACACTGAAAGGAAGAAATCACTCGTGAGGATATCGGATGCTGCGTGTCGGATGTTACGTGTCGGATACCTGCAGTGAATCCCCTCATATTTGTCACATACGTAAATCACCATTACAGAATTTTACCTAGTTTGTCCCTGTCTACATGTGACTGTGGGATCAGATCTCACAGGGTTTGGTTGTACGATGTAATATGGACCTATACGTCTGCTGAATACATAAAACATGTTTTGATGACAGTGTAATCAGAGGTGTCAGCCATAGTCCAGTCTGGGGCGGTCTTTGGCCAAAATCGTTCTCAAAATGTCAAAGGGGATATAGCAGCGTCTTGGAGGGTGGGGGGGGTTGAGCAACCCTTGTTTAATGCAATTGCCCAGATGGGCTAGATAAGTATTATTACTGCTCTGAATAAATAAGTGTGACCAATGTGATTTACATGTACACTCACCGGCCACTTTATTAGGTACACCTGTCCAACTGCTCGTTAGCACTTAATTTCTAATCAGCCAATCACATGGCGGCAACTCAGTGCATTTAGGCATGTAGACATGGTCAAGACAATCTCCTGGCAGTTTTCTCCAAAAAAAAGAGAGAGCATCATATGGGGCAAGAAAGGGGATTTTGTGGCCTGTGAACGTGGCATGTTGTTGGTGCCAGAAGGGTGGTCTGGTATTCAGAAAATGCTGATCTACTGGGATTTTCACGCACAACATCTCTAGGGTTTACAGAGAATGGACGCGAAAAGAAAAACATCCAGTGAGCGGAATTCGTTTTGGCGGAAAGTGCCTTGTGATGCCAGAGTCAGAGGACAATGGGCAGACTGGTTCGAGCTGATAAAGGCAACAGTGACTCAAGTCGCCACCTTACAACCAGTAGCAGAAGAGCACTCTGAATCCACAGTAAGCGAACTTTCCTTGAGGCAGATGGCTCACAGCAGCAGAAGACTACACCGGGGTGACACACTCCTATTCAGGTATAAGAACAGGAAATTGAGGCTAGAATTGTGCAGAAGCTCATCGAAATTGGGTCAGTAGTAGATTGGAAAAACGTCGCTGGTCCTGATGATCTTAGTACTTTTCTGCATGCACATTTCGGAGGATTAGGTCAGAATTTGGTCTGTCAACAACTGGGGGAATAAAGCATGGATCCAATCCTGCCTTGTATCAGCGGTCAGGCTGGTGGTCTTAGTGTCATGGACTTCCACTCCCTAGACTCTTTGTATCTAGGGGTCAGAGTGCTGGTGGTGGGGGCTTTATTGATCCATCCTGTCCTTGTATCAGCGGGTTCCAGGCAGGTGCTTTTGTGGTTGTCCATCCTGGATCCATCCTGCTTTATCACTATCCATCACGTGGTCAGGCGTGGTGTGTCTGGATCCATCCTGCCTTGTATCACAGCGCGGGTCAGGCTGTGGTGGTGGTGCGTCAGGATCCTATCCTGCCTTGTATCAGCCGGGTCAGGCTGTGGTGGTGGTGTCAATTGATCCTCCTGTCCTGCCTTGTATCAGCGGGTCAGAGGGCTGTGGTGGTTGTGTCAATGGATCCATCTGTCCTTTATCAGCGCTAGGCCTGGTGGTGCTGGGTGTCATGGATGGTCATCCTGCCTTGCTTTATCAGCGCTCAGCTGGTGGTGCTGGTGTTCATGTATCCTATGCGTAACGCTTCGTAGATCAGTCCCAGTCCGGTTCAGGCTGGTGGTGGTGGTGTCATGGATCCCTCCGCGGCCTTTGTCTCAGGCCTGTCTCAGCTGGTGGTGGCTTGTGCCATGGATGCCATCCTGCCTGTACAGCGCGTCGAGGTGGTGTGGTTTGGTGTCAGGATCCATCCTGTTAAATCCTTACCTTTGATCTATCAGCGGCTCGGCCTGGTGGGGTGGTCGGTCATGGATCCATCCGGCCACTCGTATCAACGGTTCAGGCTGGTGGGTGGTGGGGTCATGGTGTGGGGCCACTGTTGGGCCCCCTTGCTACCAATTACATTCGTTGCAACGCCCAGCCTACCTGAGTAATGTGCTGACCATGTCCATATCCCTTATGGACAAATACATACCCCTGTAACAATCTGATGGCTACTTTCAGCAGAGAATGCGCCATGTCATAAAGCTGAAGCATCTCAGACGGTTTCTCTTGGTACTTCTTGAACATACAATGAGGATCCACCTGGGACACAAATGGCCATGCGCACAACATCCAGACTCAATCCAATAGAGCACTCTTGGGTGATGTGGTGGAACGGCGACTGGTATTCTCATCATAGCTGTGCACCGACAAATCTCATGCGGCACCTGTGTGATCCTCATGTCACAAATTAATGTGACCAATAAATACTCCTGAGGAGCTTCAGCACCTTGTTGTATCTATGACACTGAAGTAATTGATGTCGTTCTGAAGGCAAAAGGGGGTCCAACGTTACTACGCCATGTGTACCTAATAAAGTGGCGGGTGAGTGTATCCTATTATGTACTATCAGTTTTTTTTCTACATTATGTCCGCGAGGTATCCCCAGTTTCGTGACCTTTTAACGGTCATCCTTTTTGCTCCAGACACCAGCAGATCATCTTGTACATCCAGGCACGTTATGGTCTTCATGTGTCCGTGATAGATCCTGAGGCACGCTCCGGTCTGCAAATCCCACTGTCTGCAAGACAGAAGACACGTAGCTACCACAGAGAAATATACAGGTCAGAGGTATGTGGATTCATAAAGTGTATACCACTGTGCTCATATCATATTTTACACGTAATTTACACTCATTCTATCTCTGCTGTAAGGGAAATCACTCACTTTTTGCAGAGAATATGACTATTTGTAAACAAGAAGAGCTGCAGTATAAAGGAAAGAGGAAGGACAGAGCCTAAGCATCCAAGTATCGTGGTCACGGACACTGCAAATGAAACTTAAAGGGGTATTCATATTTCAGCAAATAAATGTTATTGTTTATATAAAACAAAGTTATAGAATTATTCAGTATACTTTTTGTATCAATTCCACACGGTTTAGATCTCTGGTTGCTGTCCTGCTATAGAAAGCTTCATTGTTTACTTCCATGGACAGAAACCTGTCCCTGGTCACACAGGTGCACGGCTCGTTATATATCACACAACTCTGATTACTCTGTGATATAACGAGACGTGCACCTGTGTGACCAGGGACAGAGTTCTGTCCATGGAAGTAAACATAGAAGCTTTCTATAGCAGGACAGCAAGCAGAGATCTAGAAAACTGGGAGGAATTGAAACAGAAAGTATATTGGAAAATTGTATAACTTTTCATTATACAAACAATAACATTTATTGCTGAAATGGGACAATCCCTTTAAGCCTCATGCACGCGACTTTATGTGATGGCCGTGAAGTAGCCACAGAAATTGTGACTATCTCGCCACAGCCATTCACTTCTATTATGCACGGTCACGGTGCATTGAGGCTGTCGTGTCACACCGCACCATGACCGACCCGGGAGGCCGCGCTGCACATTAAAGTTCAGGTCCTATTCCTGCCAGGATTTCAGCGTGGCTGCTCTGCCCCCGGCCAAAACGGGACACCACCATTCCCCTATTGGTTACAGGAAGCCTTAAGCCGGTGGCACACATGGCGCTTTGAACCCGTTTTTGGGACGTTTTTAAGCAGTCCGTTAAAAAACACATTTTTTTACTATTTTTGACCGTTTTCCACTTCTCTTCATTAAGATACCGGTAATTGGAGAAAAAACTGTTTAAAACAAATGTGTTTTTTAATGGACTGCTTAAAAATGGCCCAAAAACGGGTTCAAAACGCCACGTGTGCCGTCGTCTTTAGCCTCATTTTACATCTTGTCAACATGTCTATACATAGTGTATACCCAAATTGTATCCCTTTGGCATACAAGGGTCGGGTATACATTAGAAACATATAGTAAAAATGTGAAACGTGAGTTTCGTTAAGGGTGATGCCACATATGGCGTTTTGAAACCGTTTTTGGTCCGTTTTTAAGCAGTCCGTTAAAAAACGCATGCGTTACATTTGGATCCATAGCATCCGTTAATTGCGCAAATTTGGAAAACCTGTAGAAAACTGATGCGTTTTCAAAAAATGCATGCGTTTTTAAAAACCGGATGCGTTTTTTTACAGATTGCTTAAAAACGGACCAAAAACGGTTTCAAAACGCCATGTGTGGCATCACCCTTACTCTTATGGAGAAGACATGTAATTTAAAGCATGAACGCATAACTAAATAGTGAATTTAATACTATCTGGATTAATGGGCAACATTAACAAGTGGTAAATTGAAGATAGAGAATCTGTGAAGAGGTGACACGTCCACCTTTCTCTAAGCTGAGATTGTGCGTGAGATGTTAGTTTTTCGTACCTTATGCTGAGGTCAAACCCTGCGCTAAATACGAAGCCTCTTTCCTCGCACAGCCGCACCACACGGATGCTCCCGGCATGACCTTGAATCAAGGGTGGGATCTGTGCCATCTCTGCCATATCAAATAGCTTGACTTTACGATCTCTTGAGCCAACAGCAACCAAATGTCCCCCATCAAAGTGGATGACTCTGTGCGGGTCACCCCTAGAGATCAAGAAATAACTTATTATACAACACAACCTGACATGCTGGGTCTCTGCTGATCTTATGTCTGATGTGCCACTTACTGTCCTGTAAGGATGAGAACATTATAGGATCCACAGAACAGATTCCTTTCCTCCAGGGACACAGGTTCAGTCTCTATATCTGTGTATGCCGCTTCCAAACTTTCTCCAGGCTGTAGAATATAAAATGTGATAGCATTACTTGTGTCAGGTATAGGAGTCCTTGCATTATAATGAAATTTGGCAGAACAGCGTTACTGAGTTGTACTCATGATTTAAAATGTAAGTGCGGCTGTTCTGACGACAAGCAGGCACTTGCATTATAGTTCACTATGATGCAAGGACCCCCGCTCCCAGCACTGTGCTTGGTCCGTGGAATTTGACCAGTACATGGTTAAGTTTTCACAGGCTGGGCACGGTTGTGTGCTTGCAGCCTTAGGGTGATGCCACACATGGCGTTTTTTTTGCCGTTTTTAAGCATGCATTTTTAGTCTGTTTAAAAACGCATCCGTTTGACCGTTTTTGTCCATTTTCAGACTTATCTTAATAGATAAACAGGTTGTAAGCAGCCAAACGTATGGTAAACGGTCAGCATGGTAAACGGAAGTGTTTTCAAAGACGGAAGCATTTTGAAAAAGCATTTGTTTTTAAAGGACTGAAAACGCATGCTTAAAAACGGCCCCCCCCCCCCCCCCCATTTTCTGTCGCATGATCGCGTGCAACACAATCCGCTTCTAAATCCCTGTCCCGGCGGCGCGTTCCCCGAATATTCGGAAAACGCAACGGAAATTCGGCCGGAAATTCGACCCTTAGTAAATAAGCCCCATTGTTTTTGGATATGGTAATAAAGATTAATGCTTTTTAACCTGAAAGAGGACTCTTCCGTCAGGATTCATTCAGAATTGTGACTTTAACCTGGCCTCACTAAATATGATGGGGGATCTAGCACCTGCTTCTATGTCACCATCAGTGTGTAACCCCCAAGACCCCTCAACCCCTTAACCATTACTCTGTGATGTCCTTTCTTTTCCCCAAAACCTCCCTACCTTTATTTCTTGGTAGTACTTCTCAAGCCTTGGTAAAGCATTGCCATCTTCTCCGACTCTTGGTACTGGCACTTGTTGAATCTTGGCATAAGAAACACTCACCCCTTTGTATGAGGTTCCCTGCAAAAATAGTAAAGAGAAATTACACATAAATCTATTTTTTTTTTTTTTTCTTTTAGCATGGGATCCTGTGTTGTAATCAGGGCAGCACGGTGGCTTAGTGGTTAGCATTGCAGCCTTGCAGCGCTGGGGACCTGGGTTCAAGTCCCAGGGTCAACATCTGCATCTGAGTTTGTATGTTCTCTCCGTGTTTGTGTGGGTTTCCTCCGCGCCCTCCGGTTTCCTCCCACACTCCAAAACATACTGGTAGGTTGATCAGATTGTGAGCCCCATTGGGGATGGGGACTGATTTGGAAAGCTCTGTGCAGCGCTACGTAATCTGTGTGCGCTATATAAATACAGGAATTATTATTATTACTGTGTGTACACAGAATGGAGGCATTCATTGTGGATCCTGGTTGTAATCAGGGCAGCAGCTAGTAGGCGTAGTCGGGTGCATTGTTGCAGCCTTGCAAATTGAGGCTGCGGGACCATGGGTCAAGCCCCAGGGTCAACATATCTGCAATCTGACGTTTGTATGCTTCTCACCGCTGGTTGTGGGTTTCCTCCGCGCCCTCCGGTTTCCTCCCACACTCCAAAACATACTGGTAGGTTGATCAGATTGTGAGCCCCATTGGGGATGGGGACTGATTTGGAAAGCTCTGTGCAGCGCTACGTAATCTGTGTGCGCTATATAAATACAGGAATTATTATTATTACTGTGTGTACACAGAATGGAGGCATTCATTGTAGATATATTGGGAAGTCCTCTTACTGTGCAGAGCAAACAGTGTCAAAAGCTTTGAAATTGTCAGGGTATCTTTGATTAAATTAGTGTCTCTGTTTTTGCCAGTCACTCCAGCTTTAGTGAAACTACAACTCTCATCATGCCTCATTCAGGGTGCGGTCACACATCGCGTTTAACGCATGCGTTTAAAAATGCATTGCAATAGCTGGAGAGTGATTTGCCTAATTAAACAGCTGGTAACACCTGTGTTTACAAAACGCAACCGTTAACGCATTGTTAACGCATGCGTTAATATCGCAGTTAACGCATGCAGTTGTTAACGCATGTGTTAACATCGCGGTGAACGCATGCGTTTTGTAAACACAAGTGTTAAGAGGTGTTTAATTAGGCAAATCACTCTTCAGCTATTCCATATTTTAAATGCATGCGTTAAACGCGACGTGTGACCGCACCCTCACTTCTCTGGAACAGCCGCGCAGGTGTGCACCATGAGAGTTATAGTTGCAGGACACCTGTTGGCTGCTAACACTTGAAGCTAAAGTAACCAAGAAGGTTTGTAGTTGGTATATAAACCCAGATTAGGTTTCCAACTATGGGATGAAATTCAGACAGTCGTAGCCACCCAAGCAGCTGTGGTTGTTATCCACCTACCTGCAGGATCATAGCTTCATTCCTCACAAGTATCTCAGCAGCAAGGTCCAGGAGAAGGTCCCTTGTCAGGTAGCACCAGTGATGAGACACAAAGAGACACCTGAAAAGATGCTTCTTAGTCAAGTATCCTACAAAGACAGAGACAAAACATCTTGGGTTCATTCACAACAACAGATATTCTTCTGAAACATAAACAGTGATTGGTTTGTTGGATAATGTACCTAGAATTTTCTTGGAGAGATGTACCGGGAGGCAGCGGATGAAGTCTATGTATTTCCTGACACCTGATGTTGCCTGGAAGGAGGTAGGTACCACCATAAGAGATGGGTCATCTTCTCTGCAGTCCACAGTTCTGCCTGTCTCCTTCTGCAGTCCACAGTTCTGCCTGTCTCCTTGACCTTGGACATTTCCTCCTGCAGTTCATGAATTCCTACAAAGACAAATATGGAATTGCCTCAGCTTTGAAGGAGATTAGGTAAAATAGTTCACATCGGTCTAAATTGATAGTTTGCATTCTCTCTTCCATATAGGAATATTCTGGCAGTCTTCTGCCACCACCAGATGGAGCTGAGGACATGCTGATCCATACAGCTACTACTGAACTCCTGCTGTACTTATTCTCATATATAGTGTTCCCCCTAGTGGTGCCTTCTGGCAGAGAAAATGTTATTGTCTACCTATGTTGTTTTTGCAGGGCATTTACCCACAAGGTTACACATACCTTTACATCAAGTGCTATGGGTCCAAGTCTACCAGACTCCTTCCATCAATCCTTCATGTACCACGGCCATCCTCCTTATGCCCGGCACTGATGTGGAAGAAGTTGGACCCATAGCACTTGATCTTGAGCTATTGGACCACTGCCTAGCACTTACCAGCTAATGCATATGATTAAGGATGAACTACAGTGGCTGAGTGAGTAGCACATCTGCCTTGCAGCACTGGGGTCCTGGGTTCGAATCCCACCCAGGTCAACATCTGCAAAGAGTTTGTATGTTCTCTCTGTGTTTGCATGGGTTTCCTACGGGTACTCTGGTTTCCTCCCACACCTCAAAAACATACTGTTAGATTGTTTAGATTGTGAGCCCCATGGGGACAGGGACCAATTTGATATGCTTGTGCAGTGCTGTGTAATCTGTGTGCGCTATATAAATAATGAATTATTATTATTAAAGTTACCATATCTGTGGACTTGTTTGTAAGCACCCGCCCAAACACTATACACACTATAATCTATGAAATGACTTAAGTGTCTCCCTTGTAGGGTCCATTCAGATGGCAATGAACAGTCTGGGAAACCAGGCCTGTAAGATGGACACATTTGCTGGATCAGCTATGGTTTTTCAATGGTGTGATGCAATAAGTTTAAGCCATGGTTGGTCCATGAGATGTGACCGTCACATTTCCCTGCATCTTTTATGTTGGCCTAACTGGGCGAGGGGGTGTTTGCTTTGCATACTAACATTTGTCTAATGTATAACATTTATATTTGTTGACAGATGCAGAGAAAATAACTGAGCGCCGGGGGAAACGCATGAACCCGCTGCACCAGAGAACAGATTAAAGATTTATGGAGACATTTCCAGGAGCTGAGACAACAGCATAGGGCCAGGTAGGGAGGCCGATCACTTTCCATTCCTTTAGATCAGGTTGCTTTAGCTAAGTGTTTCTATAGCTGCCTTCACTGAGGAGAGATAATGGGTTTCTACGTCACTTGTGATGGCAGTATTCACACGGACTAGGCCATTGTTATTAAATTATTGACAATTATCTTAACAGTAAAGTTTTGATTATCCCCCATTACACACGTACAGTGGTGACCGTGGTGATACCTTTGCAGTGACATTTAATCGGTTTTCTCAAAAGAGATTTGTAATCTGTAGTGTGCGCTGTATGTCACCCCTCTGGGTCTGTACAACTATTTCTGGGCATGCAAAGTAGTTGTGGAGCCAAATTATAGCGCTGTATATATTGCATCATCTGGAAGAGTATACAGTAAAGCAAGCAGTTCTATATTAACACTAGAGCTGTGTACCGTATTTTCCGGCCTATAAGGCGCACAAAAAATGCTTTGATTTTCTCCGAAATCAAAGGTGCGCCTTATAGTCCAGTGCGCCTTATATATGAACCGTACTTACAGGCAACAGCTGCCTTGAACTGTGCACAGGTCTGCCACCTGCTGGTCATTCATACTTATAGTCAGGTGCGCCTTATATATGAACTTAGACGTTTTAGCAGGCATTTATTGATGGTGCGCCTTATAATCCGGTGCGCCTTATAGTCCGAAAAATACGGTACTATCCACAGTTCATATAGGAGTGGGAAGGTGTCAACTGATCAGGAAATTTGTGTATGTTGCACATACCCCTTTAATTTGGTCCAACCTGTGGGAGGCGCACCTGTATCAAGAACATGGGTCCTGAGGCTGTGTAATCCTCTGTCCTTGGCTCTTCCAAGTACGTGAGTGGGGAGCAGCGCACATGCATGAGACCGGGGACAGGGTTATCCAAAATCTCAAGAAAGGTACAGACATCTACATTTACTAAGGGTCGCGCTACACATTTTCTTCGGACTGTGCACCTCTTTCGGGGCTAAAACATCTCGCACAGGTATTTAAGATGTGGGTGCGCAGGGATTGTGGCACATGTGCTGCGCTGCTTTCATGCGACAGAAATGGCAGGCCGGGACGGTCCGACTGATTTGGACTGAGCGCAGGATTTAACTTTCAAATTGTGTCGTGAGCCCAAGCACTTACATGCACCAGGAAGAAGAAGGTGAACTCCGGGGACCTGAGCGGGGAAGCGACACATGCAGGATATAGGGCGCACGATCCTAGTGACTCCCCGCACAGCGCATTATACACGGACAATGCACTTACATGCACCAGGAAGAAGAAGGAGAACTCCGGGGACATGGAGCGGGGGAGGAAGAGACACATGCAGGATATGGGGCGCACGATCTAGTGACTCCCCGCACAGCGCATTATACACGGACAATGCACTTACATGCACCAGGAAGAAGAAGGAGAACTCCAGGGACCTGAGCGGGGGAGGGAAGCGACAGAATGCAGGATCTGGGCGACAGGTCTAGTGACTCCCCGCACAGCGCATTATACACGGACAATGCACTTACATGCACCAGGAAGAAGAAGGAGAACTCCGGGGACCTGAGCGGGGAAGCGACACATGCAGTATATTGGGTGCACAATCTTAGTGAATCGCGGCACAGGGCATTATCCTTGGACAATGCACTTTCAGTGAACTCCAGCGGACGGGTGAGTAAATGTGCCCCATAATGTGTATATGTCATACATAACTCAAATTGGAGCACCCTTTGATGGTCTCAATCCTTTCACTGTTCTGTGCTTGCTGAACTACAACTCTCAGCATACCTAGACAACCTGTAGTAGGAGCTTATATGATCAGAGAAGGCTAAGGCTACATCCTGAGAGTATTATATGTCCCTTTGCTTTACAAAGTTGTTCTGTCACAGATTTGTGCAGTGATATATCCTTCACCTGGGAAACATCTACTATATACATTGTATATATAATGTAATAGTTGCACTTACTCTCATATAAGAGACTGTTACCTACCCGCTTGGTGTCCCTCCTGGGCAATGAGAACATGGATTAGGTTGGCAGCACATTGCAGCAGGTGGGAGCTGCACATCTGTAGCAGGAATAGGGCGTAATTTGCTTTGGTCCAATACGATCCGATCCTGAACCATTCCCAAGTTTCAGTCATAAACTGGTGTAACAGGTGCTTGTTCAGTGCCCGGTCTGATCCGCTGGTACAGAAGTCCTGTGCCAGGCTGGGGTGAATCCGTGACCGGCTGTAAGTAAAGTCTTTGCCCAGGGAGGGCTCCAGCACTTTCTCCATATAAACCAGCAAGTCCCGGCTTTTGAACCTCCTGATGACTCCAAATAGGAACCTTCTTTGGGAGCTGTGCCCGGCTCTTATAAATAGTTCTTTGGTGGTGGCGAGCTTGGTGGCCAGGACACACGTGTCACACGCTTGGCAGACTGGCATCCGTGATGACTGGTTCTCACAGCGGAGATCGGGGGCACATTGTAGACTGAACTCTGATATCTCCATAGTTTCCATGTTACAGACAAAGGATTACCAGTAGCTCGATAATCACAAAACGACGTAAGAATTTACTACGCCATGTCCAGGAGCTGCCGGGTGCCCTCTAAATCAGATCTGGAGCGGCTCTTACTGTCAGATTCAATCTCAGGGCGGCTGCTGTTTGCTGAAAGTTCCCCCTATTGTTGATGACTCCAAGGAGACAGAGAGTCGGCTGCAATTATCCTACAATAGGCACCCTGCCCCGGCACTGCTGTAAGTATTGTAGTAGACCAGCAGCTGATTCATTGTGAGGTCATTGCCATTATACTGAGTACAGAGCCTGCAGAATGACACCGGAGGTAACGGAGAAGAAGAGGGGGCAACAGCGGTGCGATTAGCTGTGTATGATAGATAGATATGAGATAGATGGATAGATATGAGATAGATAGATATGAGATAGATAGATATGAGATAGATGGATAGATATGAGATAGATAGGAGATAGATAGATATAGATAGATAGATAGATAGATATGAGATAGATAGATAGATATGAGATAGATAGGTATGAGATAGGAGATAGATAGATATGAGATAGGAGATAGATAGATATGAGAGAGATAGATAGGTATGAGATAGATAGATAGATAGATAGATAGGAGATAGATATGAGAGAGATAGATAGATATGAGATAGATATATAGGAGATAGATAGGAGATAGATAGATAGATAGATAGATATGAGATAGAGAGATAGATAGATAGATATGAGATAGAGAGATAGATAGATATGAGAGAGATAGATATGAGAGAGATAGATAGATAGATAGATATGAGATAGATATATAGGAGATAGATAGGAGATAGATAGATAGATAGATAGATATGAGATAGAGAGATAGATATGAGATAGAGAGATAGATAGATATGAGATAGATATGAGATAGATAGATAGATAGATATGAGATAGAGAGATAGATATGAGATAGATAGATAGATATGAGATAGATATGAGATAGATGGATGGATGGATAGATAGATAGGAGATAGATAGATAGATATAGCTATGTTATACCCTCAGTAGGTAGATCATAAAATCCTCCATTAAAAAAATAACCATTCGCACATTTATCAGTGTTATATTTAGTTTTTAATACAAAAGTGAAAAAAAATGGCATCAAATAAATGAAATATAATTTTTAATCAGAGTACCACAAAAGCGAGAACCATCTTTGGAGTGCGGCAAAAACCTATAGAGTGTCACCTTCATTAGGTGTTGTATTATATCCGGCTCCTTTTACAGCGCCACCCGAGTGTCATAACCATCAAGCCTGGTGTGCCAATGAGAAGAAGAGAAAACTAGATGAAGGACTTCACTAGAAATGGGTCTGTGATGGTCTTCATTCAGTCCCTTATTGGGCTTGTTGCATTTTTTGCATTTGATTTGCAGGAGTTGTATTTTTCCAATGGCCCTGGGATTGTACAGCTTGGACTAGAATTACTTCCTTAGGGCAGGTGATTAACAGGTGAGCAAGAGTCAGCTCCTAAGATCAGTTTGCAGAGACCACAGGGTTTGGACTCTTCAGTCTAGCGCCGTACATTATACAGTGGTTACGCTTGGTATTGCATTCACAAGAAGCCATGTGCCATGCAGGTCTGAGAAGCAGAAGCAGCAGTGACACACAGCTGCATAGTAGGGCTACGCTGGAAGAGGGGCTAACAAGGTATTTGGGATTTTTTTTTATTAATCGTTAGGATTGATGATCAGTATCTAATCGAGTACAGTTTCTCATTGAGCCTTGCTTCTTCCTTCCAGGCCTGTGGTCAAATCCATTGGTCACATGGCCTGGTTTAAAAAAAAAATTGTGCTGAGCTGTAATACCAAGCGCAGCCACTATACACTGTACGGCGCTGTGCTTGGTAAGAAATGAAGGCAAAGCAGTTGCTATCTGTGAGCTGTGGTCTCGTCAAACAACTAATAGACAGCAGTGTCTATGGACAGGTGATCCATAAATAAATCCCGGAATATTTTATAAAGAAGTCGGGCAGCAGCTATAAGATATTATTAATCAGATTTACCAAATAGCATGTATTTAGGTGGAGTACCCCTTAAAGTGACTGGAAATGTAACCACTTTTAACAATTCCACCCATGTGAAGTGAGAAATGTATCTTATTGTAAGAAATTCAAGTATGTAGAGAAAAGCATCATGGGATTTTTCCATTTTCCCAAGATGAATAATGCCAACAATTACATAAAACACTGACTACAATGTGTGTGTCTTTAAGTACACATTGGTGTTCAAAGGTATCCAAAAAAGATTCATTATTAAAAAAAAAATATATAAAAATAAGACATTGGGGGTCATTTACTAAGGGCTCGATTTGCGTTTTCCCGACGTGTTACCCGAATATTTCCGATTTGCGCCGATTTTCCCTGAATTGCCCCGGGATTTTGGCGCACGCGATCGGATTGTGGCGCATCGGCGCTGGCATGCACGCGATGGAAATCGGGGGGCGTGGCCGAACGAAAACCCGACGTATTCGGAAAAACCGCCGCATTTAAAACAAAAAAAGTGTTGCGGGACTCGCGCTTACCTGCACCCGGCCTGGCTTGGTGAATATCAGTGCATTCCGGGGAACTTCAGCGCAGCAGCGACACCTGGTGGACGTCGGAGGAACTACCTTAATGAATCCCGGCCGGACCCGAATCCACCGCAGAGAACGCGCCGCTGGATCGCGAACGGACCGGGTAAGTAAATCTGCCCCAATGTCTAAAACTTTAGTCTTCGATTCCTTGTTCAAAAATATCAACTCTCTATCCAGCATCTCGCACCAATAGAAACCGGTCTTAAAGACGCCATTCGGCCACCATATTAAAGGGCTCCGGATCACGCGTTCCCCCTGGAGTTAATCCAATTGGTCCTTTTTGTCCGGGAGGAAATTTTAGGTTGAACTTTTGTAGAAAAGTGACAAAAAAGATGAAGATCTCGGTCTTCGCTAAAGCTTCACCAACGCACGACCTTTTACCTGGAAGAAAGATCATACAGTTTGTAAAAAATATGGATACGGGCGGTTCCCTAATTAAGGACACCCGACTTACAGATGACCTCTAGTTACAGACGGACCCCTCTGCTCACTGTGACCTCTGGTGACCTCTCTGGATGTTACTATAGTCCCAGACTGCAATGATCAGCTGTAAAGTGTCTGTAATGAAGCTTTATTGATAATCCTTGTTCCCATTACAGCAAAAAATTTTGAAATTCCAATTATCACTGGGACAAAAAAAAACTGTCTAGAACTGCAATTATAAAATATACAGTTTCGACTTACTTACAAATTCAACTTAAGAACAAACTAATTCTAAATTAGGGGTTTAGTTCTTCACCTAAAAACCCACAGTTTGGCCACGTCGGTCTGACCACTTTGGAGCAGCACTGCTCAGGCTTAGGTCTCCAGACACTGATGCCCAGTCCTTTCCCTAATGAAGGAGACGTGATCCCGGATCACTTTTTATGGATTTCCCCTCAAAGTAGAAAGAAATTTTCACCTGCTCCAAATGGTAAGAGAGCATCAGCACTCAGCAGCAGAGGAAGTTCTGGCACCCGCCTCTTCTGGCTCATTAGCATCATTTTTAGAAGAAAGGAGGCGATGGATAACAAATTGCCACAGTTACAGTGCCTGGACCTATGATAAGAGTCACTTGTTTATCATGCTTGACTTTGATGGTAGATTTGCTGTAACTCCTTAATGGCCAGTAACAATCGTTATTTCAACAGTAGAGATGAGCGGACCCAAACTTTAGGTTCGACTTCCACCGTTCAGCACATCTGCCTAACCCAGGCATGTTGCTTGATAGGCTGCAGATCAGTCAGTCAGGTAGCTTTATGCTCCCAGGAACTGTGGCTGTGATATAAGGCTGCTGTTTGGGTTTGCTTGTCTCTCTTGTGAATGCAAATAAAATAATAATGTAATAAGTTTATGTGAACACAATTATTGCCTTGTGCTGGCTGTCTTAGGTCGTTGACCTTAGACAAGAATAGACATTGTACAGCTCTGTGAATGACAGCTGTAGCTGGACTCTGCAAAACTACCCCCATCGCTAAAGACTATTTTTATATTTAGTTGCACATTCTAGCTTTATCATCAGCTTTATGTAAAGGACATATATGGCATCATGCGTTCTCTTATGTCATCAGTCACATGTTTATGTAGATTGTGAGGGGCAGTCCCAGGATTTCACTATATATAATAAAGTTTATTTGAATGCTCTGGGGGGGTGAAGGTGGATGGAGCACTAAGCAACAACGTGTCACCTGTGTCTCTGTCCCTACTCCCTACCCCCACCATCTCCCATGGGGGGATGACTCTGTTCTCTCTGTATGTCTGTCAGTCTGTCTGTCTCACTCTCACACCCATAGATAACTTGCTGTTAGCCGCTGCAACGACATTACTTGGGGGCTATCGTCCGCGATTATGGAAGAAACCAAAAGAAATAATTCATGGCGGGCAGTGGCTAACAGGACAACAGGGAATCGCACTATTGGACTGGTGAGTAAGACAATTAACACAATTGTATTGGCTGCTGTCCAGGTGTTGTTTTCTTGATGTTTATTAGGAAGCATAGTTTTCTGTGGGTTGTGTATATGTACAGTTGTATATGTTTAGTTGTTGTTAGAATAAGAAACTGACTGTGTGATGTTCCTAGGTTGTGGGACTGATGTTGTTGTTAAGAAGTACTGGAGTACGAGCTAGGCAATGCTCCAAGGGCCAGTGTAACATAGGATAGATTGTTTTGAGTGTTCCTGCATATGATAAGTAACTAATTGATGTTGTTTAAGGCCATTCTGCATGGAGCCTAGCAGATTCTGGTGGTAGTTTAACCAGCTGCGGTATACAAGTTGATGCTAGACGCTTGATCCGGTGGAAATCAGGTTGGCTGTGAAGGTAGGGTGCAGATTGGTTTTGCTACACCCGGTGATAGTTACTGATTTTTTCAGGTGAAGGATCGCGTTTTGGCCTGCGATATCAGAAGTCTGATCAACTTCTTTTGTTTAATTACTGTAGTGGCACAGGATTTCACCATATATAATAAAGTTTATTTGAATGCTCTGGGGGGGTGAAGGTGGATGGAGCACTAAGCAACAACGTGTCACCTGTGTCTCTGTCCCTACTCCCTACTCCCATCATCTCCCATGGGGGGGATGAATGTTCTCTCTGTATGTCTGTCAGTCTGTCTCTCACTCTCTCACACCCATAGTTAACTTGCTGTTAGCCGCTGCAGCGACATTACTTGGGGGCTATCGTCCGCGATTATGGAAGGAACCAAAAGAAATAATTCATGGCGGGCAGTGGCTAACAGGACAACAGGGAATCACACTATTGGACTGGTGAGTAAGACAATTGACAAAATTGTATTGGCTGCTGTCCAGGTGTTGTTTTCTCGGTGTAGGAAGTATAGTTTTCTATGGGTTGTGCATATGTATAGTTGTGTATGTTTAGTTGTTGTTAGAATAAGAAAGCTGACTACATGAGTGAGTGAGTGACGTGTGATTGAGATAAGGGAGCGCTTGAATTGTGATCTCAAGAAACACACCCCTGAAAAGATTCTTTACTCACTTCCATGCAGTACGTTCGGGCTCAGTGAGTCTAGTGCTTTTTCATGTGTGTTGAGATCAGAAGGCAAGTTGATCCTTGTAGAAGTGACAGAAACCTGTTGATAGTCTCTCTTCCCCTGTGTTGAGAGTAAAGGGAAAAGACACAGGTTTTCTGCCCCATGAGTCGGGTTAGTTCCCTTGCGGTATCTGGACCGTGCCCCATGTGAGGCTCGCCCAGCCGGGGGAAAGATAGACTTTGTGTGAAATTGTGAAAGTGATGCAGGTTGTTAAGAAGTACTGGAGTACGAGCTAGGCAATGCTCCAAGGGCCAGTGTAACATAGGATAGATTGTTTTAAGTGCTCCTGCATATGATAAGTAACTCATTGATGTTGTTTAAGGCCTTCTGCATGGAGCCTAGCAGATTCTGGTGGTAGTCTAACCAGCTGCGGTATACAAGTTGATGCTAGACACTTGATCCAGTGGAAATTAGGATTACTGATTTCTAGGTGTCGGATAGTGGGAAGACTGCCGATATGGGGGTTTGATCAGCCTCTTTTGTTTAAGTAGTTGCACCTGTATTAAGGTAAGGTGTGGACTGGTAGTATGGGAATATCGGGGTCTAGAGCTAATGCAGAGATGACCACAGAGGGTGGGGAGCTACGGCAGCAAAAATAGTTACTGAACAATGTGGAGAAGGGAGTTAGAGAATGGGTTCAGATACCATGGGCTGAGTCCATTTAGAATTATGGAGTTTAAAAGATGTGGCCCCTGGGAGCTAGAGATTTAAGTGATGTGGTTTGGAGAGCTAGACACAATGAACTAACAGTAACTTTTAACAACTTTAAGAATTGTGCCTTATCTGGAAATAGTATGAGTGAATTAACGTGTTTAAGAATTGTGCCTTATCTGGAAATAGTATGAGTGAATTAACGTGTTTTTATGTTTTTTTCCAGGTAATGTGAGTAAAAAGGGAGAACTTTCTATTTGTAATTTCAATATGTTGAAAATGTTTGATGTAAAATGTAACGGATATCCTTCAAATTGGTTAATTGGTACCAGGTCACGTGACAACAAATGAGCTCAGTTAAATTTTGCATTCTGTGTGCATTTCGTCTATTTTTGTGTAATTGTGCATGTGCATTTTTGTGGATGTAAAAATTTGATGTTCCTATTTTTAGGTGCATGCCATTGCTTTTGGTGTTATGTGCATGTTGTGGAATGTTGGAAATTGATGCCAATTGATTGACAGGAGCAAAGTGACATCTGTGACCATTTGGGTGGTGACTTCTGGCAGAGGGAAAAATGTTTAGTGTTACCTATGTTGTTTTTGCAGGGCATTACCCCACAGGTTAACAGAACTTACTATCCCCCAAGGTGTCTATGTGAGTCGGGATAACAAGACTCATGACATAAATCCTTCATGCTACCACGGCCATCCTCCGCAGGACACGGAACATGGGAAACAGGAGTGTACGGGCGACAAGAAGAAATGGAGAAAACCAGGCTGAAGAACCCCAGGGGGGAAACCGAGGATTGACAAGAATAAGAGAAGGAGAAGTCTCCCCGAGACCAAGAAACCGCCGGCAACACAGGAACAGGAAGCGAGAGGGGAAAAGGAAAGAAGAACAGAACCCGGGGAACCAAGAAGCAGTAAGGACGAGCATGGATCGGGGAGGAAGAGGAGAAGCAGCGGGCAGAAGGCTTCTAGAAGTTTGAGGAAGGTGTGGCAAGAAGGATAAGAAGGCAAGTGGGACAGATAGATACGGAAGGGGAAAGAAAAGTAGGAAGAACCCGGTGACAAGAAGCAGAACAACCCCGGAAGAAGGTGGGGAAAAGAGAATGATAATTGATCATTCGGACGACAGCTAGGGAAAAAACACTATGACTAAGCAATGTTGACCTCAGCGAAGTGCATATAGGTGACTAAGGAATGTGTCGGAAACACAAAATTACCATATTATGTGGGTCGACTTGATTTTGTAAGCACCCGACCAAACACTATACACACTATAATCTATTAAATGACTTAAAGGGCACCTACCACCCCGATTCTACCTATAAAGGTAGATGGATGAATGGGACATGAGGATACCCCTTTTCGGGCTAATCCTTACGTCCTGGCTATCTTTAGAAAAGTTTTTGCAGCATATGCAATTTATTATGCGGCTCCGGGGCGTGGAGTAGGTAGCGGCATGAGGCTACTAGTCGCGGCACTACGCCCCAGGACACGTTACTCTCAATACATTTAAATCTTCGGCGCGCAGCTCTCGTCGAGTCCCCCGGCATCTGCGGCCTTCTGCGCAATGCGAGCAGTTGAGTCGGCCGGCGAGCAGCTGAAGGCGCAGAACGCAGGGGACTAGGACGAGGGCGCGCAGCTACGGGGGCGCCGCCGAAGATTAAATGGTAGGATGGAGAAAGAGTAAGAGTGGCTACTGGGGCGGGGAGTAGCCGCGAATAGTAGCCTCATGGCGGTACTCACGCTCCCCCAGTAGACGTATAAATAAATTTGCATATTAGCCTGCAAAACTTTCTCTAAAACAGTAGCCGGAGTAAGGTTAGCCAAAAAGGGCTATCTTACGTCCCCTCTCGATCCACCTACCACCCTACTACCTTTATAGGTAGAAGGGGTGGTAGGGGCCTTTAGTGCCTCCTTGTGAGGGTCCTTCAGATGGCAATGAACAGTCTGGGAACCCGGCCTGTAAGATGGACACTAGAGATGAAGCGAGCACTAAAATGCTCGGGTACTGTCGTTATTCGAGAACGAACTTTTCCGATGCTCGAGTGCTCGTCTCGAATAAAGAACACCATGGAGTCATGGAGACTCAAGAATTTTCAAGGGGACCAAGGCTCTGCCACAGGGAAGCTTGGCCAAACACATGGGAACCTCGAAAAGGATGGAAACACCACGGAATGAAGCGAAAACCGCCAGGGGCAGCTGTGCAGGATGCCTCTGAGGCTGCATAATCGCAACCATTGTGCCAAAATTATGGGCACACAGCATGGCCATGACAGAGTGACAGAATGAAGCTAGATAGCATGTAAACATCCAATAATTGACCCTGACATATAAGGACGGCATGCAGAGGCGCGGGCGAGCGGCAGCAGCGGCAGGCTAGAGAGTGGCATGGCGAGCCTACCCTAAATGACTCAGGCCTTCAAACCAATGGGTGGCAGAGAGGAACAAAGGAGGTGAGCAAGAAGCGCGCTCAAATAATATCGGTACATGATTAAAGTTGCCAGAGATTTTGGGGATTACACCAGGAAGGCAGGTGGCGACCAAGGTAGAACATGGAAGCCATGAAAACAACCCAAAATTCTGCCTGACCCAGCCTCGTTTGATAAGGGGACCTGTATGGAGGCAGTGAACTAGTAGTAGATTAAAGGTGCTGCAGTATTAAACTATGTTAGTTGGATCTTGGCATGGAGCTGGCGCTCGCCTTGCCAGGCGAGTTTTGCAGAATCCAAGACCCGCGTCTAGGCTACTCCACAACCACTTCTAAGAACCTTTGTTAAGATCAAGTGTAGTTAGCGTCGATTTAAAGTTTAGGATATGGTGGGTAGAGGGGAATGTAAACAGATGCGCAAGAAGCGTCTGAAATAATATCGGTAAATGAAAAAGTTGCCAATTATATTTGTGGATAACACAGCAGGTGGCGGGGACGACAAGTTAACAACTTTGAGGTGGGAATCCATGAAAAACCAACCAAATTTCTGCCTGAACACCTCGTTGATAAAGGGCGATTGATGGAGGCAGCTATATGGACGACTTTTGGTGGAGGTAGCAATGATGAAGACAGTGTGGAGGCTGCTATGGAACAATTTATTGGATAGTATCGTATGTGGCAGTCCCAAAAATTTTTCAAACCAGAGGAGCAGGTAGTGGCCCTCCAGTTAAAGGAATAGATGAGTGTGCCTGTATGTGCAGTCCAAAAAAAATTTCAAACCAGAGGCGCAGGTAGTAGGGGCCCTCCAGAAAAATGAATAGATTGAGGAGTGCCTGTTGTGGCACTCCCAAAAAATTGTTTAAAACAGGAGTGACGGGTAGGGGCCCTCCAGAAAAATTGATAGATGAGTGCCTGATGTGGCACCCCAAAAATTGTTAACACGAGGACGGGAGGTGGCCTCCCAGAAAAATTAATGCAAAAGTACTATAGCTAGAGCCAGTGGGCCTGTCAAAAAATAGCCGTTTCCTTGCGTTTACTGTACAAGAGGGGGAAGGAGGAAAATGAGGAGGAGGGAGGAGTGGACTAATTATTCAGGTTGATCTTCCTTCACCTGGTGTAGATTGGAAATTATGAGAAATCCAGGCTTATTCATTCTTAATAAGAGTTGTCAGCTCGTCAGCGCTGTCAGTCGACAGGCGTGTAAGTTTTATCTGGGGATGATGCCACCGTGACCTGAACCCGCTCGGACAAGACGCTAGCGGCAGGGCAGGCAAGAACCTCCAAGGCGTACAGCGCCAGTTCGTGCCACATGTCCAGCTTTGAACCCAGTAGTTGTAGGGGTAGCTGTGTGATCATTGGACGATGGTATGGTCAGCTACGTACTCCCAATCACATCTTTCTGTAAAGATCAGCCCCTACTCTGCGGAGACTGGGGACAGGTTGTGACAGTGTCTTGGTGGGTGAATAAGCTGGCAACAAAAGCCTTGTAAAGCGTACCCTTGCCAGTGCTGGGAAAGCTGCCTGCTCGCCTACTTCCCTGCGTACTTGTCCCGCAGAACTACGCACTCTGCGCTAGACGCTGTCAGAAGGGAATACTGTTTCGCTTGCAGCACCAGGTGCGCGGGTATCATGCTTCTAACACCCTTTCCTCTGCCGGAGAGAGGGAAAAGATTTTGCTGTACTGGGGGTCCAGGAGAGTGAATACCACAGTACTTGGTGCTGGAATAAATTTTGAAGCGAGAGGGTGTCACGGGGATAGGCAGCCTAGCATGAATCTTGCCATATGCGCCAGAGAGTACCAAAGAGTAAGAATTCATCCCCTCACTGGCCTGAACGTACCATTCCTTCCTCCTCCCAAATCCTCACCCTCTTCTTCTGCCCATACACGCGAACAGTGAAGGACTCACAAGGTTCCCCCTATGTTGTCGCCCACAGTCTCATCTTTCCTCCTCATCCTCCACCATCCACCTCCTCCGATATGCGCATGAGAAAAAGACCTGAGGGTGCTTTGGCCATCAACAAGGGAATCTTCTTCCCCCGTCTCTTGTGACGAGCGCAAAGCTTCCGAATCATGCTGAACAGAGAAGTTTTCAACAGGCCAAGCAGCGGGATGGTGAGGCTGATGATGGCGGTCGCCACTGACCATCTGTGTGACTCTCAAAGTTACTCAGCACCTGAAGGATATCAGAAATCCACGTCCACTCCTCATGTAGACTTGAGGAAGCTGACTGACCTGACTACCACTTCTGGTGGAGTTGACATCTGGCCAGTTAACAATCGCTCTGCGCTGCGTGGTAAAACTCTGGATAACATGGTCAGTGTTGATTCCACCTCGGGGGCAGTCGCACAACAGTACGTGAGCGGGCAGTTGGAGGCGGCGCTGCGCTGCCCTGAGAGTGGGCAGCATCTGTGCTGGACTTCTGAAATGCGCACAGATGAGCAAATCAGACAGATTGGGGTATGTCTGAGGAAAAGCCGTGAACTACAGATTTAACACAAGGGCCAGGCATGGCACATGTGTCAGTCTGACCGAGTTGCAGAGCCGCACCAGGTTACGGCGTTGTCACATCAACAACCCAGCTGGCTTCAGTTCAGCGGTTGCCAGCCACAGATCAGTCGCGCGCGTGATGCCCTGTAATAGCTCTTGGGCGGTGTGCCTTTTATCGCTAGGAGCTCAGCAGTTTGAGCACCGCTGCTGTCGCTTAGCGACGGCACTGCTGTGGGGCCTAGAGCTCCGACTGATGGCGCCGTGCCCACGGATGGTAGTTCGGGAGGAGGACGGTGGAGAGGGGGGAGGAGGGGTGGAGGAGGAGGAGGCATATATAGGCCTGAAACACTGGACCGAGGTAGGCCCCGCAATCCTCGGCGTCGGCAGTATTGACCCGGAGCACTCGTCCACGTCCGTGGCAGGTGGACATTGTCAGAAACGGCGTTGGTCAGGGCACGGATGTTGTTGTCTCGACACGGCTGGTGCAGGGCTGGACGGCCACATTGGAAAAGTGGCGGGGGGACCGAATACACGAGGGGCGGCGCCGCCATGAGGTTGCGAAAGGCCTCGGTCTCTACTAGCCTATAGGGCAGCATCTCCAGGCTAAGCAATTGGAGATTTTGAATAAGGCTTGGGCGTGGGGGGGTTGGGCACATATTTGCGTTTCCGTCCAGCGTCTGGGGTATGGAGAGATGACGCTGGTGGATGCTGTGGAGGATCGGAGGAGACGATGGGGTTTTGTGGCACGGGTCCTGGGCAGGGGCTGACATCAGGCTGACACAGGGGAAGGAGCAGTGGTGTGACACGGCCGGAGGTGAACGGGTTGTTGCCACTGAGTGGGGTGTTAGCATTATATGCCTGCAGCATACTGGTGGTAGTTAAGCTAGTAGTGGTGGAACCCCTGTGAGCCTGTTTGGCAAAGTTGCACCACCACAGTCCGTCGCGGCATCCGGTGTTTTTAAAGAACCCCAGACTTTGAAGATCTAGCCCTTGCCGCATGAGCACCTCGCCACGGGAGTCACTAGGTGACACATTTGGCGCTGATGCCCACACAGCTCTGGGCCCTGCCTCTCCGTCTGGCCCCACACACTGCCTCTTCCAACCTGTTCTGGTCGAGGACTGTCACCTATCTCCTCCGATCCCTCAGGTCTGCTCCCCCCTCGGACTTCCTGCCCGACAACAACTTCCCAGTCTGACAAACCGTGTCTCCTCATCGTCGCGACACCTCTTACACACTTCCACTACGTCAAGAAGTCTCATCACCCACAGACTGTGACTGGTGGAAAACGGGGCATCGGAAAATTGCTCAGCAACAACGGACAATGGTTTGTGACTGTGGGAGGGTCCAGAAAACAGTTCTCAGAGTATGCCGGTTCAAATGGCAAATTTTCCTGGGAGGGGGCAGACTGGGGGGAGGAGGCTGAGGTGCAGGAGCTGGAGGAGAGTGGGATTTCGGTGAAATGGGTGGACTGCGTGGAAGACTGACTGGTGGACAAAATTGGCTCGAAGCATTGTCAGCAATCCACGACATCACCTGTTCGCACTGTTCTGGCCTCAACAGGGCTCTACCACGAGTCCCAGTAACTTAGACATGAACACTAGGGAGTGTAGCTCTGCGGCGTTCCCTGCTCCCTCATAAGAAGGTGGTGTCTCACCCGGCCAGACCAAGGCCTCTGACCCCTGCAGTAGTGGACGCCCATGTCCCCGCCTCGTCCTCTACCCATCCCTCGGGTTAAACATTTTTAAATGAGAGTTATAGCTTTAATTTTTTTTTAACTTTTTTTTGTGTTTTTGAGTTTTTTAAAACCAAACGATGCTATCCTTTGGGCTATTTCTAGCCAAGTATGAAGCACACTGCTATGCCAAGATGAGATGACGCTGAGTTATGAAACAAAATAAACGTAAAATAAAAAAGGAACAAATGGAGACGACGTGCCTAATTGAAATCCAACCGCCCACTAAATTTCCACTTCGGTCTTTGCGATGGATAGTGCGCCACTAAGCGCAAAACACAGCGGTCGCAAGTCCACTACAAATTGCCACAATTGGCTAGTAGATGCACCTGCAAGCAAGTACAGCCACCAGCAGATCAACCAAGAAATCAAATATATAACGCTACTGTGAGCGTAAGTAAGCCTTTGGATTCTCCTATGGCTATTTCTAGCCAAGTTGAAAGCACACATACTATGCCAGATGAGATGACACTGAGTTAGTTGCCTAATGCAATATCCAACCCTACAAAATTTCCCCACTTGGTGTTGAGGTGGATATGTGTGCACTAAGAGCTAAACACAACAGGAGCAAGTCCCCGATCTAACACAAATGGTACTAGATGAAAATAAAAAAAAAAAAAAAGTATAACTTATTGTAGCCCTAAGAAGGGCTGTTGGGTTTTGTAGAATCACTCCTGCCTAACAGTAAGCTAATAGAACACCTAACGCTTTCCCTGACCAGCAGCAGCCTCTTCCTAGCGGCATCCAGACACAGAATGATCCGAGCAGCGCGGGCAGCGGCTAGTCTACCCAGGGTCACCTGATGGCCAGCCAACCACCTATCGACGGTTAAGGGTCATGCGGGTGGAGTGCAGGACTCCTGCTTGTGATTGGCTCGTTTCTGGCCGCCAAAAAGCAAAACGGCGGGAGCCGCCATTTTTTCGAGCGGGCGAAGTATTGTCGACAACGAGCAGTTCGAGTACGCTAATGCCGACCGAGCATCAGCTCGGACGGAGATGTTCGCTCATCTCTAATGGACACATTTGCTGGGGGGTTTGGTTTGCTCATAACATTGTTAATGTATAACATTTATATTATTGACAGATGCAGAGAAAAATAACTGAGCGCGGGGGAAAGTCATGAACCCGCTGCACCAGAGAACAGATTAAAGATTTATGGAGACATTTCCAGGATGTGAGACAACCGCGTAGGGTCAGGTAGGAGGCCGATCACTTTCATTCCTTTAGACAGGTTGCTTTAGCTAAGTGGTCTATAGCTGCCTTCACTGAGGAGAGATAATGGGTTTCTACGTCACTTGTGATGGCAGTATTCACACGCGGACTAGGCCATTGTTATAAATTATTGACAATATCTTAACAGTAAAGTGTTATTATCCCCCATTACACAGTTACAGTGGTGACCGCGGGTGATACCTTCAGTGACATTTATCGGTTTTCTCAAAAGAGATTTGTAATCGTAGCGTGCGTGTAGCACCCTCTGGGTCTGTACAAACTATTTCTGGCGATATGCAAGTAGTGTTGGCGCCAAATTATAGCGCTGTTTGTATATATTGCAATCATCTGGAAAGAGTTACAGTAAAGCAAGCAGTTCATATTAACACTAGAGCGTGTACCGTGATTTTTCGGCCTATAAGGCGCACAAAAAATGCTTTGATTTTCTCCGAAATCAAAGGTGCGCCTTATAGTCCAGTGCGCCCTTAATAATGAACGTACTTACAGGCAAACGAGCCTTGAAACTGTGCACAGGTCTGCCACCTGCTGGTCATCATACTTATAGTCAGCGTGCGCCTTATATATGAACGTTAGACGTTTTTTAGCAGGAATTTATTGATGGTGCGCCTTATAATCCGGTGCGGCCTTATGTCCGAAAAATACGGTACTATCCACAGTTCCTATAGGAGTGGGAACGGTGTCAAAGATCAGGAAATTTGTGTAATGTTGCACATACCCCTTCTAATTTGCCGTCCAACCTGGGGAGGCGCACTGTAATCAAGAACATGGAGTCTGAGGCTGTGTATATCCTCTGTCCTTTGGCTCTTCCAAGTATGAGGTGGGGAGCAGAGGCACATGCATGAGCCGGGGACAGGGGTTATCCAAAATCTCAAGAAAGGGTAACAGACATACATTTACTAAGGGTCGCGCTACACATTTTCTTTGGACTGTGCACTCCTTTCGGGGCCGTTAAAACACCTCGCACAGGTATATTAAGATGTGGGTGCCGCAGGATTGTGGCAATGTGCTGCGCTGCCTTCATGCGGACAGAAATGGCAGGCCGGGACGGGTCCGACTGATGTGGACTGAGCGCAGGATTTACACTTTCAAATGTGTCGTGAGCCCAAGCACTACATGCACCAAGAAGAAGAAGGTGAACTCCGGGGACCTGAGAGGGTGGGAAGCGACACATGCAGGATAAGGGCGCACGATCTAGTGACTCCCCGCACAGCGCATTATACACGGACAATGCACTTACATGCACCAGGAAGAAGAAGGAAGAATCCGGGGACTGACGGGGGAGGAGACGACACATGCAGGATATTCGGGGCGCACGATCTTAGTGACTCCCCGCACAGCGCATTATACACGGACAATGCACTTACATGCACCAGGAAGAAGAAGGAGAAACTCCAGGGACCGAGCGGGGGAGGGAAGCGACACATGCAGGTATCTGGCGACAGGATCTTAGTGACTCCCCGCACAGGCGCATTATACACGGACAATGCACTTACAATGCACCAGGAGAGAAGCGAGAGAACTCCGGGGACCTGAGGGGGAAGCGACACATGCAAGTATATTGGGTTGCACAATCTTCGTGATCGCGGCACCAGGGCATTATCTTGGACAATGCACTCAGGAACTCCAGGAGAGGGTGAGGAAAATGTGCCCATAATGTGTAATGTCATAAATAACTCAAATTGGAGCACCATTGATGGTCTCAATCCTTTCATGTTCTGTGCTTGCTGAACTACAACTCTCAGCATACCTAGACAACCGCTAGTAGGAGCTATATGACAGAGAAGGCTAGGCTACACCTGAGAGTATTATATGTCCTCTTTGCTTACAAAGTTGTTTGTCACAGATTGTGCAGTCGATATATCCTGCACCTGGGAAACATCTACTTATAACATGTATAGATAATGTATAGTTGCCTACTCTCAATAAAGAGGGACTGTACCTACCCGCTTGGTGTCCCTCCTGGGCAATGAGAACATGGATTAGGTTGGCAGCACATTGCAGCAGGTGGGAGGCTGCAATCTGTAGCCAGGAATAGGGCGTAATTTGCTTTGGTCCAATACGATCCAGATCCCGAACCCATTCCCAAGTTTCAGTCATAACTGTGTTGTAACAGGTGTTGTCAGGCACCGGTCTGATCCGCTGGTTACAGAAGTCCTGTGCCAGGCTGGAGGTGAATCCGTGACCGGCTGAAGTAAAGTCTTGCCCAGGGAGGGTTCCAGCACTTTCTCCATATAAACCAGCAAGTCCCGGGCTTTTGAACCTCTGATGACTCCAATAGGAACCTTCTCTTGGGAGCTGTGGCCGGCTCTTATAAATAGTCCTTTTGGTCGGTGGCGAGCTTGGGGGCCAGGACACACGTGTCACACGCTTGGCAGACTGGCATCGTGGACTGGCTCTCACGGGAGACGGGCGGCCATTGTAGCTGATGAACTCTGATATATCCACAGTTTCCATGTACAGACAGGATACAGGCTCGATAATCACAAAAACGACGTAAGAATTTACAGCCATGTCCAGGAGCTGCCGGGTGCCCTCTAAATCAGATTGGAGCGGCTCTTACTGTCAGATTCATTCAGGGCGGCTGCTGTTTGCTGAATTAAAGTTCCCCCTATTGTTGGATGACCCAAGGAGACAGAGAGTCGGCTGCAATATTCCTACAATAGGCACCCTGCCCCGCATGCTGTGTAAGTATGTAGTAGACCAGCAGCTGATCATTGTGAGGTCATTGCCATATACTGAGTACA
This sequence comes from Engystomops pustulosus, assembly GCA_019512145.1. Taxonomy (NCBI): domain Eukaryota; kingdom Metazoa; phylum Chordata; class Amphibia; order Anura; family Leptodactylidae; genus Engystomops; species Engystomops pustulosus. The sequence goes on along the minus strand of WNYA01000974.1, from coordinate 61,703 downwards.
GAGCCTGCAGAATGACACCGGAGGTACACGGAGAAGAAGAGGGGGCAACAGCGGTTGCGATTAGCGGGATGATAGATAGACTATGAGATAGATGAGTAGATATGAGAATCGATAGATAGAAGATATGCTGATAGAGGATAGTATGAGATAGATAGGGATAGATAGATTAGCTAGATAGATAGATAGATAGAGATAGATAGATATGATATGAGATAGATTTAGGGTATGAGATAGGAGGATAGATAGATAGGATAGGCAGGATAGAAGAATGAGAGAGAGAGATAGCGTATTGAGATAGATAGATAGATAGATAGATAGGAGAAGATATGAGAGAGATAGCATAGATATGAGATAGATTGATATAGGAGGATAGATGGAGATAGATAGATAGATAGATAGATATGAGCTAGAGAGATAGATAGAGGTAGAGATATGAGATAGAGAGATAGATAGATTTGAGAGAGATAGATATGAGAGAGATAGATAGAAGATAGATATGAGGATAATATATAGGAGATAGATAGGAGATAGATAGATAGATATGAGATAGATAGATAGATAGGAGATAGATAGATATGAGATAGGAGATAGATAGATATGAGAGAGATAGATAGGTATGAGTAGATGAGTAGAAGATAGATAGGAGATAGATATGAGAGAGATAGATAGATATGAGATAGATATATTAGGAGATAGATAGGAGATAGATAGATAGATAGATAGAATGAGATAGAGAGATAGATAGATAGATATGAGATCGAGAGATAGATAGATGATGAGAGAGATAGATAGGAGAGAAGAGATAGATAGATAGATAGATAGAGTAGATATATAGGAGATAGATAGAGATAGATAGATAGATAGATAGATATGAGGAAGAGAGATAGATATGAGGTAGAGAGATAGAATAGATATGAGAGAGATATGAGATAGATAGATAGATAGATATGAGATAGAGAGATAGATATGAGATATGTAGAATAGATAGATATGAGAGATAGATAGATAGATATGAGGATAGAGAGTAGATAGATATGAGATAGATATGAGATAGATAGATAGAAGATATTGAGATAGAGAGATAGATATGAGCATAGATAGATAGAAGTGAGATAGATATGAGATAGAGATGGATGGATAGATAGATAGGAGATAGATGATAGATATAGTATGTATACCCTCAGTAAGGTAGATAATAAAATCCTCCATTAAAAAAAAATAACCATTCGCACATTTATCAGTGTTATTATTTAGTTTTTAATACAAAGTGTGAAAAAAAATGGCATCAAATAATGAAATATAATTTTTAATCAGAGTACCACAAAAGCGGCACCATCTTTGGAGTGCGGCAAAAACCTATAGAGGTCACCTTCATTAGGTGTGTATTATATCCGGCTCCTTTCAGCGCCACCAGAGGTCATAAACATCAAGCCTGGTGTGCCAATGAGAAGAAGAGAAAACTAGATGAAGGACTTCACTAGAAATGGGGTCTGTGATGGTCTTCATCAGTCCTTATTGGGCTTGTTGCATTTTTTGCATTTGATTGCAGGAGTGTGATTTTTCCAATGGCCCTGGGGATTGTACAGCTTGGACTAGAATTACTTCCTTAGGGAGGGTGATTAAACAGGTGAGCAAGAGTCAGTCCTAAGATCAGTTTGCGAGAACACAGGGTTGGACCTGTCAGTCTAGCGCCGTACATTATACAGTGGTTACGCTTGGTATGCATTCACAAGAAGCCATGTGCCATGCAGGTCTGAGAAGCAGAAGCAGCAGTGACACACAGTGCCATAGTAGGGCTACGCTGGAAGAGCCGGGCTAAAAAGGTATTGGGATCTTTTTTATTAATGTTAGGATTGATGATGATATCTAATCGAAGTACAGTTTCTCATGAGCCTGCTTATTCCTTCCAGGCTGTGGTCAAATCATTGGTCCACATGGCCTTGGTTTAAAAAAAAATTGTGCTGAGCGTACTGTAATACCAAGCGCAGCCACTATACACTGTACGGCGCTGGTGCTGGTAAGAAATGAAGGGCAAAGCAGTTTGCATCTTGAGCGTGGTCTCGCCAAAAAACTAATAGACAGCAGTGTCTATGGACAGGTGATCCATAAAAATCCGGAAAATTTTATAAAGAAGTAGGGCAGCAGCTATAAGATATTATTAATCAGATTACCAAAATAGCATGTTTAGGTGGAGTACCCCTTAAAGTGACTGGAAATGTAACACTTTTAACAATTCCACCCATGGGTGAAGTGAGAAATGATCTTATTGTAAGAAATTCAAGTATGTAGAGAAAAGCATCATGGGATTTTTTCCATGTTCCAAGATGAAAATGCAACAATTACATAAAAACACTGACTACAAGTGTGGTGTCTTTAAGTACACATTGGTGTTCAAAGGCTATCCAAAAAAGATTCATTTTAAAAAAAAAAAATATATAAAAAATAAGACATGGGGGTCTTTTACTAAGGGCTCGATTTGCGTTTTCCGACGTGTTACCCGACATATTCGATTTGCGCCGATTTTCACCTGAATGCCCCGGGATTTGGCGCACGGATCGGAGTGGCGCATCGGCGCTGGCATGCCACGGATGGAAATCGGGGGGCGTGCTCCGAACGAAAAACCACGACGTATTCGGAAAAACCGACCGCATTTAAAACAAAAAAAGTGTTGCGGACTCGCGCTTACCTGCACCCGGCCTGGTTTTGGTAATCTCAGTGCATTCCGGGGAACTTCAGCAGCAGCAGCCGACACCTGGTGGACGTCGGAGCGGAGGAAACTACCTTAATGAATCCGGCCGGGACAGAATCCACGCAGAGAACGGCGCCGCTGGATCGCGAACGGACCGGGGTAATAACATCGCCCAATGTCTAAAACTTTAGTCTCGATTCCTTGTTCAAAATATCAACTCCTATCCAGCATCTCGCACCCAATAGAAACCGTCTTAAAGACGCCATTCGGTCCACCATATAAAGGGCTCGGATCACGCGTTCCCCCTGGAGTTAATCCAAATTGAGTCTTTTTTGTCCGGGAGGAAATTTTAGGTTGAACCTTGTAGAAAAGTGACAAAAAAAGATGAAGATCTCGGTTCTTCAGACTAAGCTTACACCCAACCGCACGACCTTTTACCTGAGAAGAAAAGATCATACAGTTGTAAAAATATATGGATACGGGCGGTCCCTAATTAAGACACCCGACTTACAGATGACCTCTGTTACAAGACGGGACCCCTCTGCTCACTGTGACCTCTGGTACCCTTCTGGATGTTACTATAGTCCCAGATGCAAATGATCAGCTGTAAAGTGTCTGTATAATGAGCTTATTGATAATCCTTGTTCCCTTACAGCAAAAAAATTTTGAAATTCCAATTATCACGTGGAAAAAAAAAATAGTCTAGACAGCAATTATAAAATATACAGTTTCGACTACTTACAAATTCAACTTAAGAACAAACTATTCTAAATTAGGGGTTAGTTCTTCACCTAAAAACCCACCAGTTTGGCCAGTAGGTCTGAACCACTTGAGAGCAGCACTGCTCAGGGCTAGGTCTCCCGACACTGATGCCACAGTCCTTTCCCTAATGAAGGAGACGTGATCCCGGATCCACTTTTATGGATATTCCCCCCTTGTGAATGCAAATAAAAATAATGTAATAAGTTTATGTGAACACAATTATTGCCTTGTGTGGCTGTCTTAGGTCGTTGACCTTAGACAAGAATAGACATGACACTCTGTGAATGACAGCTGTAGCTGGACTCTGCAAAACTACCCCCATCGCTAAAGACTATTTTATATTTAGTTGCACATTCTAGCTTTATCATCAGCTTATGTAAAGGACATATAGGCATCATGCGTTCTCTATGTCATCAGTCACATGTTTATGTAGATTGTGAGGGGCAGTCCCAGGATTTCACTATATATAATAAAGTTTATTTGAATGCTCTGGGGGGTGAGGTGGATGGAGCAATAAGCAACAACGTGTCACCTGTGTCTTGTCCCTACTCCCTACCCCCACCATCTCCCATGGGGGGATGACTCTGTCTCTCGTATGTTCTCTGCAGTGTCTGTCTCACTCTACCCCATAGATAACTTGCTGTTAGCGCTGCAACGACATTACTTGGGGGCTATCGTTCCCGATTATGGAAGGAACCAAAAGAAATAATTCATGGCCGGACAGTGGGCTAACAGGACTACAGGGAATACACTATTGGACTGGTGAGTAAGACAATTGACAAAAATGTATTGCTGCTGTCAGGTGTTGTTTCTCTGGTTAAGTAGGAAGTATAGTTTTCTGTGGTTGAGTGTATGTACAGTTGTATATGTTAGTGTTGTTAGAATAAGAAAGCTAGCTGACTACATGAGTGAGTGAGTGGACGTGTGATTGAGATAAGGGAGCGCTGAATTGTGATCTCAAGAAACACACCCCTGAAAATATTCTTTACTCACTTCATGCAGTACGTTCGGGCGCAAGTGAGTCTAGTGCTTTTTCATGTGTGTTGAGATCAGAAGGCAAGTTGATCCTTGTAGAAGTGACAGCAACAAACCTGTTGATAGTCTCTCTTCCCTGTGTTGAGAGTAAGGGAAAAGACACAGGTTTTTCGCCCATGAGTCGGGTTAGTCCCTCGCGGATCTGGGACCGTGACCCATGTGAGGCTCGCCCAGCCGGGGGAAAGATAGACTTTGTGCGAAATTGTGAAAGTGATGCAGTTGTTAAGAAGAAGTACTGGAGTACGAGTGGCCAATGCCCAAGGGCAGTGTTGTAACAATAGGATAGATTGTTTTAAGTGCTCCTGCATATGATAAGTAACTCATTGAGTTGTAAGGGCCTTCTGCATGGAGCTAGCAGATTCTGGTGGTAGTCTAACCAGCTGCGGTATACAAGTTGATGCTAGACACTTGATCCAGTGGAAATTAGGATTACTGATTTTAGGTGTGGATTGTGGAAGACTGCCGATATGGGGGTTTGATCAGCCTCTTTGTTTAAGTAGTTGCACTGTATTAAGGTAAGGTGTGGACTGGTAGTATGGGAAATCGGGGTCTAGAGTAATGCAGAGGATGACCACAGAGGGTGGGGAGCTACGGAGCAAAAAATAGTTACTGAACAATGTGGAGAAGGGAGTTAGAGAATGGGTTCAGATACCATGGGCTGAGTCCATTTCGAATATGGAGTTTAAAAGATGTGGCCCCGGGAGTAGAGATTTAAGTGATGTGGTTTGGAGAGCTAGACACAATGAACTAACAGTAACTTTAACAACTTTAGAATTGTGCCTTATCTGGAAATAGTGAGTGAAATTAACGTGTTTTTATGTTTTTTCCAGGTAATGTGAGTAAAAAGGGAGAAACTTTCTATTTTGTAATTTCATATGTGAAAATGTTTGATGTAAAATGTAACGGATATCCTTCAAATTGGTTAATTGGTACAAGGTCACGTGACAACAAATGAGCTCAATTTTGCATTCTGTGTGCATTTCGTCTGTTTTTGTGTAATTGTGCATGTGCATTTTTGTGGATGTAAAAATTTTGACGTTCCTATTTTTAGGTGCATGCCTTTGCTTTTGGTGTTAGGTGCATGTTGTGGAATGTTGGGAAAAAAATCCATGCCAATTGATTGACAGGAGCAAAGTGACATCTGTGACCATTTGGGGCTAAGAATAGGTTATGTCACATTTTTGGTATCTGTTTAAATGTCACTTCAGTGTAAAGTTAATGTATTATTGCACATGTTAGGTATTGTATTACTTATGGTTTTGGGGTAAAGGCCTGCCCAGGCATCCAATGTATAAGGTAAATTATAAGATTGAATACATTTGCAATTAAGATCTTGGCAATGTCTTTATTTGTTTTATTTGTTTATATGTGAACTACAACTAAGTGTTTTATGTGGTAATACTGCACAGTTGTAGTTGGAGCTCCAGTGAGAAATGTGTCATAAGTGTCTTGTGGGCCCATTGTCTATTTATGTTAAATGTATTTTGTACTACCCTTTTTGGTGTAATTTGTTTCACTTGTGATGTCAGACAGCTATCACATACAGTGGTTTGTATTTCTTATTGGTTGTCTACAACAGGTGCGAAGTTTACTTGTGTGTGGATCATAAAGTAATAGCAACCTAGGGTCTGTCTGAGACTATTGTGGGAGAATGGTTTCTCTATGCATCTTCACTCAATGTTTACTTTATATTTGTGTATATACCACTTTTTGCTTATTTATTACCTGAGCTATTCAAATTGCTTCTTATATTGATTTACAAGGCCAGAAACAAATATTATCATCAATTATGTTTTGGTCCAGTTGTTTAAGTTAGTGAGATATGCAGTCTCCTATTGAACATTTGTCTGTGTCAATGGGTATGAAACCCTTCCTTGATTTAATTCTGTTTTTATATCATAGTAGTGTGTTTTGTACCCTGCTATATTACATATTCAGGGTCCAAAAAGACGGGAGATATGATATGGTTAGATAAGGAATGACAGACATATGGGACTGTGGGATAGAATACAGACTGGTCACAGGAAATTCTCATAGTACACAGGTTGACTACATTGCTCATTGTCTAACTGATACCTTAGGTTGTCTTGTAGATTATGTCCTGAGGAATCTATTAGATCAGAGATCTTCTTACCATCCTGACAGCTGGAATAGAGAACCACTCCTGCCCTGTCAGCACAGGAGGGGGAGCTGAGGGCACTCGCTGATACATGTAAGCTGGTAAGAGGTGTCTTTGGTATTGTGGTTATGGCCAAGTCTGAGATGTTAAGACCTTGCTGGGTCCTCAGGAAATCTCATAATGAATGTTGATGAGTGATTGTGATCCTGACACTGCCTCTGTATTATGTAATATCAAGGTGTAGACACATATATGTTATCTGATGAGGCAGCTGAGGCTGCTGCCCTGCTCTACCTTTCCTATAGGATATGGTCTCTTTCATGACTGTGGAGGATAAAGGTCCTGTAGTCGTGTTAGATGAGCTGCAAGGATGGATCCCACTGGCTGAGAGGAAGCACTGGGAAGCCTTCAGTGTATCTTGGAGTGATGGGAGCAGGAATAAAATAGTGCCTGCCTAGTACTATGTTTCCATAATGGTTTAGTTTGAGAATGGAGGGACAAGTGTCAGGACCAGGAATATGTGCGATTTTACATGATGATGGGTCACCCTGGGATCTAGCAATGCTGCCAGATTTGTGCAATGATATATGTGTGTGCCATAACCTTACAAAACTATGTGAGTTACAGAAAGGCACATGGAGCAGCTTACACATCTCAGCGACTGCAAAGGGTAACTTGAGACTGTCAAGGGTTGGTGAGTATAAGGATGTTCTGGTCTGTGCAGATCTCTTCTCAGGTGGACAGAAGGTAGATATACCAGTAAGAGTGATAAAGATATTATGTTTACTGAAAAGGTACAATCTTCACTCAAAACTGAATGTTTTAAATATTCTGGATATAGAGGTCAGGCTTTCCACACTCCTTAGTCTGAAGAGAAGTGGGAAGGTGGAAAGACTGAATTGGACCATCCAGCTTGGAGTTCAGGAGGCAATGACAAATGTTTGTTAACAAACGAGAAATGTGTGTTATCTAATGAGAAATCATCAATAATCAGGAACTGGAAATGTTTGTCAACTGATAAGAAATCAGGAAAACCAGTTAGATGTCTCCTGGTCTGATGTATAGTGTATCTGTCAGCTTTTTTTTTTAATTTTCATGTAGGAGTATTATGGCTATAAGCTTGTTAAACATCATGTGACCATGGTAAAATATAATTATTATAAGTGTTTTCTTTTTATGGAAGTTTTTTTGTTAAATTATTGGGATCTGGCATAGTATTGTTAAAAGTATTGTCTTTTCTAGTAGTATGACATGTGCCAGGTGGTGGGTTCTATCTGTTATATATACATCCTATTGGTCTTTATGGGTCTAAAATGATGTTCAACAAGTTTAAAGGTCAAGGGAAAAATATCAACCATCTAACTTAGTAGAGGATGAGAATTTCTGGTGACCGTCCTGTCTCAGTTTGTTTACTCAACTGGTGGTGGCCTTGAGGGATTTATCAATTTTTGGGATTTTAAATGTATTGTTAGTAGAGGTGTGTATTTTTGCTGTTTTTGCTGTCTTTTAAGCTTGTGTTTTGCTTTTGTGTAAGGAAATTTAAAGCAACAGCTGAAGATGCTGAAACAGTACAAGTCCAAAGTGGTCCAAGCCCAGCAGAGTCCAAGGGGAGATGTTTAAAGCTTTCTGAAGTCAGATGATGTGACCCTTGAACTTCTGGAGTTTGGCGCCGCATAAGAAGATCACCCTACTTCAATACTATATTTGATACAATCCCTTAGATATAGTGAAATAACTGGTCTGCAAGAGTTCCAGAGTTTTAGTATTTCCTTATGAGGTTGTGGCCCAACTGGTGAATGACGTTCGAGTGTCCTGGTCCGGGGGATCCGGCCAGAAGTAGCTGTTTGGGTGCAACAACATAAGGAGGCAATAAATGTGTTCAAAAGGAGGAAATGTGAATGCAAATAAAATAATAATGTAATAAGTTTATGTGAACACAATTATTGCCTTGTGCTGGCTGTCTTAGGTCGTTGACCTTAGACAAGAATAGACATTGTACAGCTCTGTGAATGACAGCTGTAGCTGGACTCTGCAAAACTACCCCCATCGCTAAAGACTATTTTTATATTTAGTTGCACATTCTAGCTTTATCATCAGCTTTATGTAAAGGACATATATGGCATCATGCGTTCTCTTATGTCATCAGTCACATGTTTATGTAGATTGTGAGGGGCAGTCCCAGGATTTCACTATATATAATAAAGTTTATTTGAATGCTCTGGGGGGTGAAGGTGGATGGAGCACTAAGCAACAACGTGTCACCTGTGTCTCTGTCCCTACTCCCTACCCCCACCATCTCCCATGGGGGGATGACTCTGTTCTCTCTGTATGTCTGTCAGTGTCTGTCTCACTCTCACACCCATAGATAACTTGCTGTTAGCCGCTGCAACGACACCCTCAAAGTAGAAAGAAATTTTCACCTGCTCCAAATGGTAAGAGAGCCTCGTTCTTCACAAACTTTCCATTCTCATCCAGGAAACGATTGGGGTTGAACTCTTCAGGTTTATTCCAGTATTTGGGGTCGTACAGTGCAGAGTGTAAGAATGTGATAATTTGGGTGCCCTGTAATAGTCACATGATAAAGTGAATCCAGATGAGATATTACAAGATGAGATAACAATCTCCCTATGGCACCGCATAGTGATGCTTGCTAGTCCACTATTTTTGTCTACCATACCTTTCCTGCAGACATTAGATGCAGTGCTCCAGTGCCAGTCTATAGAAGGCCCTTTAAGAACGTGGAAACTTTGTTCAGCAGCCCCCAAAAAATCTTTTCTGGCAAATTTTAAGGCACTTTTATTCAAAAGGAAGGTGCCTGAGCAAAAGGTTCCTGATTTGCTATTTTTCTGCTAGGATGTTTTTCTGTACCTAAACCACTTACCAAACCCCTGCTGTCTACCCTGGCCTCTTAAAAAAGCCGGCTCACACCTCCACATTGATTATCCTGTTTGTACTAAGAATAAAATGCATAGACCACCAAAAACAAACCAATGCGTTACTCATCCTTGTACTGCAGAACTGCTATTTAAGATGATTCTTCTGCTCCAACCTAAAGGTTGCCCTAAAAAAAACTTGTAAAACTCTTCCTGCCTATTTTATTGCACTTGTGTTCACAGGAAGGTGCCTGAGCAAAAAGTTCCTTGCCTACTGCTCTATACAGACTGGGATTGATTAGTCATGTAAGCCATTCCAGAATTCTCCTAGAAACTTCTATTGCACATCTTCTATTTTACCTGAATTGTATTGCCCCCAGAAGATCTCATGCAGTCTATTTTTAGGTAGTTTTATCACAGGATGGTGCCTGAGCTAAAGGTTCCTGACTAACCCATGCTGCCTGCCATGACCTCTTATAATCTAAAAAAAAAGTCCCTTTTAATCAATAAATCCAATCGTCCAGCACGGCTCATAAAGCGGTAAAAATATGAATTCTTCTTTATTGAATCTTCATATCATAAAGCATAAGGAACAGTACAGCTGAGCATCACAGACCGACGTGTTTCGACACATTTGGGGTCATCTACTAAGGGCCCGAATTGCTATTTTTCGTCGGGTTTCCCGAAAATTACCGGTTTGAGCCGAATTGTCCGGGTTTTTGCCGCACGCGATCGGATTGTGGCGCATCGGCGCCGGCATGCATGCAACAGAAACAGGGGGCCGTGGCCGTTGGAAAACCCAACGGATTCGGAAAAGCAGCGGAATTTTAAAAAAAATGTCTCGCTTGACACGCGTTTACCTGCACCCACGATAGGATGGTGAACTCCAGCGGACCTCGGCGCAGCAGCGACACCTGGTGGACATCGGGCGCACTACCTTAGTGAATCGCCGAAAGACCCAAATCCTCGACGGAGAACGCGCCGCTGGATCGCGACAGGACCGGGTAAGTAAATCTGCCCCAATGTGTCTTTATCAAGGTCCATCTCACCACTCATCATTGATTGAATGTGGTGTGGACTATTGTTGCCATAACCCACCACAAAAGATACTTTATCCAGCACCAGTAGAGGAAATAATTTGCATCCAGACAGGGTGGATTAGCAATGTATATGAACTCTACCTGCCCTGACCTTGGCCTTGCTTCTGACCATATTTCCGAATATCACCTGGTTACTATGAGCTTGTGAGTCTTTTAACATGCCTTGGTCAGAGTTCAATGTATAGAGACTACCCCATGCAGTAGTGGCCTGATGGTTTTCCTGCAGCCAATGTATGATTCCTCTACAGGGGTTAAAGGTTGACTATGACTACCCAAATCCATTCATTGACATCTGCTGCCATACCCCATCTTACCTTTGGTATGGTGTATCCCTTAAATTTTATATCTTGCAAAGCAGCATGGGGAAGACCATTGGGAATAATGCTTGCATATCTCTGGACCTCATGGATTACGGCATCAGTATACGGCATGGACACGCGATGCTCCAGGGAAGGCCATTTCTCCGAGCCGAGGACATTCTCTATTTCATCCTGTACCTTTTCTGCAGTACGAAAAAAATAATCAAAAAAAAAAAAAAGGTAGGGGGTGTGCTGGTGTGAGTTTGCGCTATTACTTCTACTAAGACTGGATGTCTGGATATTCTAGCATAAATTTGATAGCCCAGCGTATGGTGGAGGAAGTGGTTCCGGTTCCGGCAATAAACAGATTGAAAGTTGTCATGGTCAAGCTCTCCATTGTAAAGTGTGAACTTGGGTCGTTGGCTTCCTAAGGAAGAGAAACATGACAAGATATGATGTAAGTATGAGCATATGCAGGAGAAAATGGAGTATGATAAATAGGATATAGATTCATCGGGACTCACTGCTGTTCCCAGCAGACCATACATTGTCTATTGGCCTTGACTTCACAGTTTTTATTTTGAAAGATGTTCATCCCCTTTCTACAGATTAGGGTCATATGTCTCATCACAGGGGTATTGAGCTTGGATCCCATACGCTGGAGCATGATCCACTAGGGCAGTGATGGCGAACCTTTTAGACACAGAGTGCCCAAACTACAACCAAAACCTACTTTTATGTCGCAAAGTGCCAACATGACAATTTAAGCAGTAACCTATTGACCCCAACTGTATCACAAGTCTCAATCGTATTGGCGTCCTGAGGACACCAATACAATAGAAAGAAAACTTGGATTGTAGCTTCCTTCCAGAGTGCCCTGAAGAGTACGAATCAGGGGAGCCAGAGCAGGAGCTCCAACCATAATCCATCTCTGTCCATACCTTATCGCTTCTCTTGTAGTCCTGACAGCCAAGGAGGTGTCGCCTTAAAATAGTCTTGGACCGCAGGAGGAGACCTTGAGTCATGTCTAGCAAATTCTGTGCTGGGGTGGAGGCTTGGGTGCCGAAAGAAAGGCCTCCGAGTGCCACCTCTGGCACCCGTGCCATAGATTCGCCACCACTGCGCTAGCGTATAATAACTCTAGAGGATAGAAATTCTTGAACTAGTATATTTACCTCATCTATTTTATTCAAGAAGGAATCCACAAAATCCCGGGGGCAGTTGGCGTCACGTGTCAAGACATGGTTGTCAATGAGCCCTCTGAGGAACGTCTGCAGCATGGTGGCATTCTGGAAGATCTTGTGGTGTTCTCCAGGGAGCCATTGCATAATCTCAGGGAAAGCATTGTAAATCTGAAAAGACACCATCGCCAGTCACCTCTTACACCTCACAAAGAAGATATGAGAGATACATTACATACTTGTGCACAATGTTAGTGACAACAATAGATACCTTAGCCTGACCTTTCATAAAATCAAGGTGACCTACATTGTAGGTTTTCATGCTGATGGATTGATTCTCACCTGAAAGCCTCTTCTCCCCAGGAAGGTGAGGTTCTCGTTGATCATTGTATGCAAGGTCTGGAAAGTTTTGTCCTCTGTATCAAACCGGTCTCCAAACACAACGGAGCAGATGACATTGGAAACGGCAGCAGTCACCTCAGGACCGGGGTTAAAAGGTTTCCCTGGAAGAAAAAAAAAGGTATAAATCAAATAGCCATCAGTCTCCACGGCATTGCTTTTTATGTCAAAGGAGCCCAAGGCCTTTGGAAAGACCAACGTTGTAAAGACCTGAAGATGTAATCCTCATAGACAACCCCAAAACTACCATATAAAAGTAGAAAAAACATTACCGTTGCGTGCCTTGAAGAGATCTGTCAGACACTTGGCTTCTTCCACCACTCTCTCTTCAATGCTCTTCTTGCCCATCCCGAAGTTCCTCAAGGTGGTCAAGGAGAACCTTCTCTGGTGGAACCAGTGCGGCCCATTGGAAAAAACCAAACCTAAAGTAAACCAAAAATTCTATAAGACTTTCATGGACATCTCATACCTAAGCAGTTCATGACGATCCAACTGTAGTAGGTTGCAGCAAGTATACAGCAGAATGTAAGTCAACATAGAAAAGTGATGCCCAAGTGAACTTTTTCTGGTCCTAGATGACAGATACTATAGCTATTTTTACCTTTATTCTGGGTAATTCTTTCAAACACTGACAATATGGCCCTTCCACTGAAATCATCGGCCTGTCCCACCAGGGCCTCCGTCAGTGTATCATAGCCATACAGAACCACTGTCGGTTTCCATCCAAAGAAGATTGTGTAGACGCTTCCATACTTCTCCCCGAGCTGAAAATACACCAAAATAATATATGAAACTATGTAACCAGTTACTGATTGACTAGGAGAGTTTACAAAACTCAAGACACACCCGTTATCGTATCAGTGCCTGCTTGTTCTGAAAGGGTGTGGTAGATGTGAACAGGATATCAGGATTGGTGAGTTCAGGGAAGGCCAATGTGAAAGGTCACATTTTGAATCAGATCGGATGGATCAGCAGCAAATTTTCCTGGAACTTACTGCTTACAGAAATCTTCAATTATCTGTCTGCCACTAGGTGTCCTCAGAGCACTGCTCCGGGAGCACAGTGCAGGAGCGGTTATGACCCGCCCACATAACTACACAGGACAGACATGACTAATCAATTATACAACTAGCAAACTAAAGTAAACAAACCCTGCAGCACACACGATCCCTAGAGTAATACACATGCAGAAATCTTTACATATATATAAGTAATGTACAGTGTTACCAGTGCGTTGCCAAAATCCCCTCTAAGTGACTTACCTCAGTGAAGGTTTTGTAAGGAGCTAATTGATCAATCTGGGGCAGGTTACCAACTATAGGCCAGGGTGTCGGCCCCGGTGGTAAATTTTGCTTTTTTCTCCATGTAGAGATGACGAGATAGAACAGGAAGGTGATCAGTCCAACGAGTATAGTAGACAGCATTCTCCTCTGTATACAGACACTGTGCCCTGCCCCTCTGTATACAGACACTGTCCCTGCCTCTCTGTATACTGAGCTGCTACCACCCGGGGCTGAGTGTTTAAATGCTACGCTCCCCTGTGACTCCTCCTCTGACTCTGAACTTTCCTCTACAGCTGAAGCTGATGAAAGAGCGAGGCAAAGGTGCTGGGTACACATTAAACACCAACCGGAAATATTCACTACTTTGTGTCAGTCTAACTCAGCCCAGCTCAATACCCAGACACAATCCTGTAATACAGCCAGTACTACCTCACCCCGGCTACTACCAGACACATCTGGTATAGAGCCAGTACTACCAGACCACACCCTCGTATACATGCCCAGTACTACCTCAGGCTCAAGCTACTACCCCGAACATCCTGTATACAGCAGTAACCTCCAGCCCAGCTGCTCACCAGACAATCCTGTATACAGCCGTACTACCTCACGCCAGGCTACTACCAGACACATCCTGTATACAGCGCACTTACCTCAGCCCAGGCTACTACAGACACATCCTGTAACAAGTCCAGTACTACATCAGCCCGCTTCGACTTATACTACCAGACACATATCCTGTATACAGCCAGTACTACCTCAGCCCGCTACTACCAGACACATCCTGTATACAGCCAGTACTACACTCAACCCAGCTATACCAGACACATCCTGTACAGCCCAGTACTACCTCATCCCAGCTACTACCAGACACATCTGTATACAGCCAGTACTACCTCAGCCCAGCTACTACCAGACACATCCTGTACGCCAGCATGATAGTAATACCAGACACTCCTGTATACAGCCAGTACTACCTCAGCCCAGCTACTACCAGACACCATCCTGTATACAGCCAGTACTAACCTCAGCCCAGCTACAACTAACCAGACACCATCTGTATACAGCCAGCTAATCCACACTGACACATCCTGTAATACAGCCAGTACTACCTCAGCCAGCTACTACCAGACACATCCTGATTACAGCCAGTACTACCTCAGCCCAGCTAAACTACCAGACAACAAACCTGTATACAGCCAGTACTACCAGACACATTCCTCGCATACAGCCACCAGTATATACCTCTAGCCGGCTACTACCAGACACATCCTGTATACAGCCAGCTACTACCTCAGCCGATACTACCAGACACATCCTGTAACAGCCAGTACTACCTCAGAACGTACTACACCAGACACACATCCGTATACAGCCAGTACTACTCAGCCCTACTCTAGCAGCTACTACCAGACACATCCTGTGTATATACAGCCAGTACTACCTCAGCCCAGCTACATACCAGACACATCCTGTATACAGCCAGTACTACTAGCCCGGCTACTACCAGACAATCATGTATACGCCAGTACTACCTCAGCCAGCTACTACCAGAACACATCCTGTATACAGCCAGTACATACCTCACCCAGTCACTACCAGACACATCCTGTAACAGCCAGTACTACTCACCCGTATACCACACATCTGTATACAGCCAGACTCAACTCAGCCCAGCTATACCAGATCACATCCTGTACAGCCAGTACTACATCAGCCCGCTACTACCAGACACATCCTGTATACAGATGTACTACATCAGCCTAGCTACTATCAGCACACCTCCTGTATACAGCCAGTACGGACCTCAGCCCAGACTGACTCTACCCAGACCTCTATTTATACAGACAGTACAATCATCCCAGCACTACCAGACACATCTGTATACAGCCAGTACTACCTCAGCCCAGCTACACCAGAACATCCTGTACGCAGTACTAGTTACAACCAGACAACATCCTGTATACAGCCAGTACTACCTCAGCCCGGCTATACAGACACCTCCTGTATACAGATCCAGTACTCACCCTTCAGCCAGCTACATACCAGGACACATCCTTGTATACAGCCAGTACTACCTCAGCCCAGCTACTACCAGACACATTATGTAACAGCCGTACTACCTCACGCTATACCAGACACATACTTATACAGCCAGATCCCTCATCCCAGTACTAACCAACACATCCTGTATACCGCCAGTACTACCAAGCTACTACCAGACAAATTCTGTATACAGCCAGTACTACCTCAGCCCAGCTACTACCAGACACATCCTGTATACAGCCAGTACTACCTCAGCCTAGCTACTACCAGACACATGTATACAGCCAAGTACTACCTCAGCCCAGCTACTACCGACACATCCTGTATACAGCCAGTACTACCTCAGCTACGACCAGAAACATCTGTATACAGCCAGTACTACCTCAGCCACGGCTACTACGACACATCCTGTATACAGCCAGCTACTACCTCAGCATCAGCTACTACCAGGACACATCCTGATACAGCCAGATATACTCAGCCAGCTACTACGACAGACACATCCTGTATACAGCAGTACTACCCTCAGCCGCTATACAGACACATCCTGTATACAGCCAGTATACTCAGCCCGGCTACACCAGACACATCTGATACAGCCAGTACTACCAGAAACATCCGTCTATAGAGCCAGTACTACCACATCCGTATACGCCAGTATACCTCAGCAGAGTACTACCAGACACATCCTGATACAGCCAGACTACCTCATCCAGTACTACCAGACACATCCTGTATACAGCAGTATACCTCAGCCCGGCTACTACCAGACACATCCTGTATACAGCCATAGTATACCTCAGCCGCTACTACCAGACACATCCTTATACAGCCAGTACTACCTCACCCAGCTACTACCAGACACATCCTGTATACAGCCAGTACTACCTCAGCCCAGGTATATACCAGACACATCCTGTATACAGCCAGTACTACCTCAGCTCAGCTATCCCAGACTACTCACTGTATACAGCCAGTACTACCTCAGCCAGCTACTACCAGGACACATCCTGTATACAGCCAGTATATACCTCAGCCCAGCTACTACCAGACACATCCTGTATCAAGCCAGTCACTACCATCAGCCTAGCTACTACAGACACCATCCTGTAAAGCCAGTACTACCAGCCCACACTCCGGTATACAGCAGTACACTCCCTCAGCACGTACTACCAGACACATCCTGTATACGCCAGTATACCTCAGCCCGCTCCGCTACCAGAACATCCTGTTACACAGCCAGTTACTACCTCATCCCAGCTACTACCAGAACATCCTGTATACACAGTACACTACCTCAGCACGGCTACTACCAGACACATCCTATTACAGCCAGTACTACTCAGCCCGCTACTACAGACATCCTGTATACAACCAGTACTACCTCAGCCACGGCATACCAGACACATTGTATCAGCCAGTACTACCTCAGCCCAGCTACTACCAGACACATCCTGTATACAGCCAGTACTACCTCAGCCCAGCTACTACCAGACACTCCTATACAGCCAAGTACTACTAGCCCGCTACTACCAGACACATCCTGTATACAGCCAGTATACCTCAGCCCAGCTTACTACCAACACATCCGTATACAGCCATACACCAGACACATCCTGTAACAACCAGTACTACCTCAGCCGCTACTACCAGACACATCCTGTATACAGCCAGTACTACATCAGCCACAGCTACTCAGAACACATCCTGTATACAGCCAGTACTACCTCAGCCAGCTACTACCAGAAATCTGTATACAGCCAGTACTACCCAGCTACTAATACAGACCATCCTGTATACAGCCAGTACACCTATCCCAGCTACTACCAGACACAATCCTGTATACAGCCAGTACTACCTCAGCCCAGTAACTACCAGACACATCCTGTATACAGCCAGTACTACCTCATCCCAGCTACTACCAGACACATCCTGTATACAGCCAGTACATACCTCAGCCCAGCTACACCAGACACCTCTGTATACAGCCAGTACTAACCTCAGCCCAGCTACTACCAGAAACATCCTGTATACAGCCAGTACTACCTCAGCCACCGGCTACTACCAGACACATCCTGTGTACATGCCCGTACTACCTCAGCCCGACTACTACCAGACACATCCCTGTTAACAGCACGACTAATACCTCCTCAGGCTAGCTACCAGACACATCCTGTATACAGCCAGTACTACCTCAGCCGGGCTACTACCAGACACATCCTGTATACAGCCAGTACTACTCACCTCAGCTACTACCAGACACAATCCTGTATACAGCCGTACACACTACTCAGCCCAGCTCTACTACCGAGACACATCCTGTATACAGCCAGTACTACCCAGCCCAGCTACTCCAGACCAATCCTGTATACAGCCAGTTAATACCGCAGCCCAGCTACTACCAGACACACCTTATACAGCCAGTACTACCTCAGCTACTACCAGACACTCCTGTATACAGCCAGTACTACCTCAGCCCAGCTACTACCAGACACAGCCTGATACAGCCCAGTACTACCAGAACACTGTATAGCATCCTACACAGCCGCTACTACCAGCACATCCTGTATACAGCCAGTACTACCTCAGCCCAGCTACTACCAGACACATCCTGTATACAGACCAGTATACTCCTCAGCTACTACCAGACACATCCTGTATAAGATGCCAGTACTACTCAGCCCTCTACTACCAGAACACATTCCTGATATACAGCCAGTACTACCTCAGCTCCGCTACTACCAGAACATCCTGCATACAGCACAGTACTACCTCAGCCCGGCTACTTACCAGAACATCCTGTATAAGCCAGTACTACTGCCACAGACACATCCTGTATACAGCCCAGCAGTACTACCTCAACCAGCATACTACCAACACATTCCTGTATACAGTCCAGTACACCTCAGCCCGCTAGCTGAGACACATCCTTATACAGCCAGTACTACACCCCCAGCTACTACCAGACACATCCTGTACGTACCAGCTACACCTCAGCCCAGCTACTACAGACACAATCCTGTATACAGCCAGTACTACCTCAGCCCGCTACTACCAGACACATCCTGTATACGCAGTAGCTACGCATGGACACTCCAGTACTACAGCCAGAGTACTAGCCCAGCCCAACCTACTCCAACAATCCTGTATACAGCCAGTACTACTCAGCCACGGCTACACCAGACCACCTGTATACAGCCAGTACTACCTCAGCCCAGCTACTACCAAGACAATCTGTATACAGCCAGTACTACCTCAGCCCAGCTACGATACTAGACAATCCTGTATACAGCCAGTACATACTGCAGCCCACCAGTGCCTACTACCAGACACAACCTGATACAGCCAGTACACTCCAGCCCCGCTATAACCAGACACATTCTGGATACAGCCAGTAACTACACTCTAGCCAGAGTACTACCAGACACCATCCGTATACAGCCAGTACTTACTCAGCCCAGCTACTACAGAACACACACCTGATATACAGCCCAGTACTACCTCAGCCCAGCTACTACCAGACACATCCTGTATACAGCCAGTAATACCCTCACCAGCTACTTACAGACACATCCTGTATACAGCCAGTACTACCTCAGGCAGTACTAACAGACACATCCTGTATAAGCCAGTACTACAAGACACATCCCGTATACAGCCAGTACTTACCTCAGCCCGCTACTACCAGCACATCGGATCCCGGTACTACAGACCATCTGTTACAGCCAAACTACCAGTCACCGCTCACCGCTACTCACAGCGACACATCTGTATACAGCCAGTACTACTCAGCCAAAGCCTCGCTACCCAGACACTCCGTATACAGCAGTAATACCTCAGAGCTGTCTACCAGACAACAGTCCGTATACAGCAGTACTACCTCAGCCCGGCTCTACCAGACACATGCTGTGCAGATTTACAAGCAGTCTGATACAGCAGTAGAATATCCAATGCCCCATGCAACCATTCACAGCTAACCTTTACAATATTCATGAGCCTGGTTAAACCTGATAAGCGTAGTACTGACGAATTCGGTACTCAGCCATAGCAACTGGACAACTATTTCTGACTAAACTGCTTGAGGAAACTACGTACCCACATCCTGTAGATAGACCACTAATCAACCAGAGACCAGGCTACTACCAGACACATCCTTGTATTCACAAGAAAGACGCTCAGCCCAGCTAAATCAGACACATCCTGTATACAGCCCAGTACTACGCTCAGGCCAGCTTACTACCAGACACATCCTGTATAAAGCACCAGTACTACCAGACACATCATGATTACCAGCGCAATACTACAACACCTCCTTACGCCAGTATAATACCAGACACATCCTTATACAGCCAGTACTACCTCACAGGCTACTACCAACACATCCTGTCTACAGCCATAACTACCTCACGCCACGCTAACCAGAAAGACCATCCTGCTATAAGCCAGTACTCCTCAGCCCAGCTACTACCAGAACATCCTGTATACAGCCAGTACTACTCAGCCCGGCAATACCACAGACACTCCTGATACAGCACAGTACTACCCACAGCCCAGCTACTACCAGACACATCCGTATACAGCCAGTACTAACTCAGCCCGCGCTAACCGAACACTCTGTATACAGCCAGTACTACCTCAGCCAGACTACTACCCGACACATCCTGTATAACAGCCAGTACTACCTCAGCCCCTACTACAGACACATCCTGTATCAGCCAGTACTTTTTTTTTTAAAAAACCCTAGTCAGCTACTACAGACATCATCCTGATATCACCAGTACTACCATCAGCCCGGCTACTACCAGACACATCCTGTATACAGCCAGTACTACCTCAGCCCGGCTACTATCCAGACACATCCTGTATACAGCCAGACTACCTAGCCCGCTACTACCAGACACAATCCTGTATACACAGTACTACTCAGCAGCTACTAACAGAACATCCTGTATACAGCCAGTACTTCTCAGGCTCACTAACAGAACACTCCTGTATACAGCCAGTACTACCTCAGCCCGGCTATACCAGACACATCCTGTATACAGCCAGGACTACCTCAGCCAGCTACTACCAACAATCCTATATAGCACAGTATAACTCAGCCCAGATACTACCAGACACATCCTGTATACAGCCAGTAAGTACTACCTCAGCTACTACCAGACACATCCTGTATACAGCCAGTACTACCTCAGCCAGGCTATACCAGACACATCCGTATACAGCCAGTAATACTAGCCCGCTACTACCACAGACACATCCCGTATACAGGCAGTACTACCTCATCCCAGACTGACTACCAGACACATCCTGTATACAGCCAGTTACTACCTCAGCCCAGGTAATACCACGGACACATCCTTATACAGCCATACTACAATTCAGACCCCCCAGCTACTACCAGACACATCCTGTATACAGCAGTACTACATCAGCCCAGCTACTACCAGACACATCGTAACTGAACAAGTATACCTCAGCCCGATACTACCAGACACATCCTGTATAACAAGTACTACTCAGCTCCGGCTACTACCAGACACTCCTGTATACAGCCAGTACTACCTCAGCACATCAGCACTACCAGACACCATAGTAAGTACAAGCCAGTACTACCTCAGCCAGGCTACTACCAGACACATCCGTATACAGCCAGTACTACCTAGCCCAGTACTACCAGACACATCCTGGATAAGCCAGTACCACCAGCCCAGCTACTACAGACCACACCTGTATACAGCCAGTACTACCTCAGCCCAGCTTACCAGACAATCCTGTATACAGCCAAGTACTACCTCAGCCCAGCTACTACAGACACATCCTGTATACGCCAGTACTGCATACCCTCAGCACGCTACTACCGAGACATATCCTGTATACAGCCAGTACTACCTCAGCCAAGCGCTACTCCAGACACATCATATATACAGCCAGTACTACCTCAGCCCAGGCTACTACCAGACACATCCTGTTATACAGCCAGTACTACCTCAGCCCATGCTACACCAAACAATCCTGTATACAGCCAGTACTACCTCAGCCCGGCTACTACCAGACACATCCTGTATACGAGCCAGTACTACCTCAGCCCAGCTACTACCAGACACCCTGTATACGCCAGTATACCTCACGCCGGCTAACTAGAGCACATCCTGTATACAGCCAGTACTACCTCAGCCCAGCTTACTACCAGACACATCCTGTATACAGCCAGTACTACCTCAGCCCAGCTACTACCAGACCACAACCTGTATACAGCCAGTACACAACTCAGCCCAGCTACTACCAGACACATTCTATACAGCCCAGTCTTACCTCAGCCCCGCTACTACCAGACACATCTGTATACAGCCAGTACTACTCAAGCCCCAGCTACTACCAGACATCTCTGTATACAGACAGTACTACCTCAGCTGACTACCAGACACACCTGTATACAGCCAGTACTACCTCAGCGCAGCTACATACCAGGACAATATCGCTGTTATACCAGCCAGAGACCTACCAGAAGACACATCCTTTGTATACAGCCGGTACTAACCTCAGCCCCAGCTACTACCAGGCACCTGTATAACAGCCAGTAATACCTCAGCAGCTACTACCGACACATCCAGTACACAAGCACCAGTACTACCACAGCGCCAGCTGATCGTACCCAGTCACATCCATGTGTACAGCCAGTACATACACTGCCCAGCTACTACCAGGACACATCCTGTATACAGCCAGTTATACCTCAGCCAGCTACTATCCAGGACACCTATCGCTGTCCTACGCAGTACTACCAGTCCAGCTCCGCTACTACAGACAACATCTGATACCAGCCAGTAATACCTCAGCCCGCTACTACCAGACACATCCTGTATACAGCACAGTACTACCTCACCATGCTAATAACAGACACATCTGTATACAGCCAGACTACCTCAGCCCAGCTACTACCGACACATCCTGTATAAGCACATATACTACATCAGCCCGGCTACTACCAGACAACATCCTGACTACAGCCAGGACTATACAGGACACATCCTGTATACAGCCAGTACTACCTCACCCAGCTACTACCAGACACATCCTGATACAGCCAGAGTACTTAACCTCAGCCAGCTACTACCAGACACATCCGTATACAGCCAGTACTACTCAGCCCAGCTACTCCGACACTCTATTACAGCCAGCTATACCAGACACCATCCTGTATACAGCCAGTACTACCTCCACAGCTACTACCAGACACACCGTTACAGCCAGTACAACTCACACAGCTCGCACATACTACCGACACATCCTGTAATACAGAGCAGTAATACTCAAGCCCAGCTACTACCAGACACATCCTGTATACAGCCAGTACTACCTCACCAAGCTACTACCAGACCACACTGTATAGCATATAAAGACGTACTACCAGGCACACTCCGTATACAGCCGAGTACTACCTCAGCCCAGGCTACTACCAGAACATCCATCCGATACAGCCAGTACTACCTCAGCCCAGCTACTACCAGACACATCTGTATACAGCCAGTACTACCTCAGCCCAGCTACTACCAGACAATCCTGTATACAGCCAGTACTACCTCATGCCACAGCTACCCTAATACCAGACACATTATACAGCCAGTACTACCTCAAGCCCAGCTACTAACCAGAAACATCTGTATACAGCAGTACTACCTCAGCCCGCTACTACCAGACACAATCCTGTATACAGCCAGTACTACCTCAGCCCGCTACTACCAGACACATCTGTATACAGCCAGTACTACCTCAGCCCCGCTACTACCAGACACATCCGTATACAGCCGACGTACTACCTCACTTACGCTACTAGACACACTGTATACAGCCAGTACTATCACCCAGCTACTACAGACACATTCAATATACAGCCAGTACTACTCAGCCAGCTACTACCCGACACATCCTGTATACAGCAAGTACTACCTCGAGCACCAGCTACTAACAGACACATCCTGTATACAGCCAAGTACTACCTCAGCTATACCAGACAACATCCTGTATACAGACAGTACTACCTCGCCACGCTTCACAATTGTATACAGCAAGTACTACCAGACACATCCTTATATCAGCCTGTAACCTCAGCCCAGCTACTACCAGACACATCCTGTATACAGCTGTACTTACCTACCCAGCTACTACCAGACACATCCTGTATACAGCCAAGTACTATCACCGACCACGCTTACTACCGCAATCCTGTATACAGCCAAAGTCCTATTAGCCCAGTACTACCAGACACATGTCCTACTACGCTAGTACTACCCCAGCTACTACCAGACACATCCTGTATACAGCCAGTACTACCTCAGCCAGCTACATACCAGACACATGCTGATACAGCAGTACTACCAGCGCCCAGCTACTACCAGACAGCATCCTGTATACAGCCAGTACTACCTCAGCCCAGTACTACCAACTACATCCTGTATACAGCCAGCACACTACCTAAGGCCCAGCTACTACCAGACACATCCTGTATACAGCCAGTACTACCTCAGCCCGGCTACTAGCCAGTAACCCACATCCTGTATACAGCCAGTACTACCTAGCCCAGCTACTCCGTACATCTGTATACAGCCAGTACTACCCAGCAAGCTACTACCAGACCATCCTTATACAGCCAGTACTACCTCAGACCAGCTACTACCAGGACACATCCTGTACGCAGCCAGTATAGATAACCGACACATCCTGTATACAGCCAGTACTACCTCACACCAGTACTACCAAGACACAACTGTATACAGCCAGTACAAATCAGCCCAGCTACTACCAGACACATCCTGTATAAAGCAGTACTACCTCACCCTTAGCTACACAGACACAACCTGTATACAGCCAGTATACCTCAGCCCAGCTACTACCAGACACACCTGTATACAGCAGTACACAACTCAGCCCAGCTACTACCAGACACATCCTGTACACATAATTCCAGCCATCTGTATACAGCCAGTACACCTCACCCAGCTACTACCGACACATTCTGTATACAAGCCAGTACTCCTCAGCAAGCTATACCAGACACATCTATATACAGCCAGTACTACCTCAGCCAGCTAATACCAGACCACACCTGTACGCAGCCAGTATACCAGACACATCCTGTATACAGCCAGTACTACCGCACCTGCAGCTACTACCAGACACAACCTGTAACAGCCAGTACAAACTTCAGCCCAGCATAATACCAGACACATCGGTATACAGCCAGTATACCATCAGCCAAGCTTCTACCAGACCACATCCGTATACAGCCAGTACTACCTCAGGCCAGATACTACCAGAAACACTATGCTGTATAAAGCAGTACTACCAGGAAACATCCTGTATACAGACAGTACACCTCAGCCCAGCTACTACCAGACACATCCTGTATACAGCCAGTACTACCTCACCAGCATACAGACACATTGCTGATACAGCAGACTACCAGACACATCTGTATACAGCCAGTATCCTCAGCCAGGCTACTACCAGACACATCCGTATACAGCCAGTACTACCTCAGCCGCCTACTACCAGACAAATCCTGGTATTACAGCCAGTACTACCAGGACACATCTGTATACAGCCATACTACCAGACCAGGTACTACCAGAAACATCCTGTATACAGCCAGTACTACCTCAGCCCGGCTACTACCAGACATCCTGTATACAGCCAATCAACCAGAGCCAGGCTACTACCAGAACATCCTGTATACAGCCAGTAAATTACCTCAGCCCAGCTAAATCCAGACACATACCTGTATACAGCCAGTACTACCTCAGCCAGCTACTACCAGACACAACCAGTTTACCAGCCAGTTACTACAGACACATACTGTTTACCGCACAGTACTACCCGACACCTCCCTGTCATACAGCCACAAGTAATAACCAGACCCATCCTATATACAGCCAGATACATCCTCAGCCCGCTACTACCAGATACACCTGCATACAGCCAGTCCTACCCAGCCCAGCTATACAGAGCACATCCCATACAGCCAGAATACTACAGCCCAGCTACTACCAGACACATCCTTATACAGCCAGTACTACCTACAGCATACTAACAGACACATCCTGATACAGCCAGTATACCTAAGCTGGTTACTACCCGACACATCATGTATATAAGCCAGTACTACCTAGCCCGCGCTATACCAGACACATCCGTATACAAGATAGTACTAGCTCAGCCCAGCTACTACCAGACACATCCTGTATAGCCAGTACACCTCAGCCAGCTACTGCCAGGACACAATCCCCCCCCCCTGTTATACAGCCAGTTACTAGCCTAACCTTAGGCTTACTACACAGACACAACCTGTATACAGCCAGTACAAATCAAGCCAGCTACTACAGACAATCCTGTATACAGCCAGTACACTCAGCCAGCTACTACAAAAACATCTTTAAAGCCGTAATACCTCAGCCCAGTACATCCCAGATACATTCTGAGATACAGCCCACAGTACTACTCTCAGCCAAGCACTACACAGACACATCCGTTATCCAGCCACAGTATACCTCAGCCAAGCTACTACCAGAAACATCCATGTACTGCAAGCCAGTATTAACCAGACAATCCGTATACAGCCCAGTACTACCTCAGCCTAGCTACTACCAGACACAACCTGTATACAGCCAGTACTAACTCAGCCACAGTACAAAAGACACATCCTGTATACAGCCAGATACCTCAGCCCTAGCTACTACCAGAACAACCTGTTAAGCCCAGTACAACTCAGCCCAGCTACTACCAGACACATACCTGCTATACAGAACAGTACAGACACCAGCCCAGCTACTACCAGACACATCCTGTATTACAGCCAGTTACTTTCCAGAAACATCCGTGATACAGCCAGTAAACCTCATCCCATATGTTTACAAATGCTGCAGTAAGCTTTGAACACCCGAGAACGTGTGCACCGCACCCTACGAGCTTCATCACGTGTGAACAAAGAAGCGGGCAGGTGTGCACCATGAATTAGAGTTCGGACCCTGTTGGCTGCTAACCCTTGAAGCTAAAGTACCAAGAAGGTTTGTATGGTATATAAACCAGATTAGGTTCCAACTGGGAAATGAAATCGACCAGCGTAGCCACCCAAGCAGCTGTGTTGTTATCCACCTACCTCAGGATCATAGCTTCAGTCCTCACAGTATCTCAGCTGCAAGGTCAGGAGAAGTCCCTTGTCAGGTAGCACCAGTGATGAGAACACAAAAACAACCTGAAAAGATGCTCTATTCCAGTATCCTACAAAGACAGATACAAACATCGTTGGGTTTCATTCACCAACAACAGATATTCTTCTGAACTAACAGTGATTGGTTTGTTGATAATGTACCTAGAATTTCTTGGAGGATGTACGCGGGAGCAGCGGATTAAGTCTATGTATTTCCTGACACCTGATTTCCTGAGATGGTAGGTACCACCATAAGAGATGTCATCGTCTCCTGCAGTCCACAATTTCTGCCTGTCTCCTTGACCTGGACATTTCCTCCGCATTCATTAATTCCGACAAAAAGACAAATATGAATTGCCTCACTTTTGAAGGGAGATTAGGTAAAATATTTCACATCGAGGCTAAATTGAATATTTGGGGGCATTCTCTCTTTCCATATAGGACTTTCTGCAGTCTTCTGCCCCACCAGATGGAGCTTAGGACATGCTGATCCTACCGCTACTACGAACTCCTGCTGTACTTATTCTCATATATAGTGTTTCCCCCAGTGGTGCCTTCTGTCGAGAAAATGTTATTTGTCTACCTATTTGTTTTTTTTGCATGGCATTTACCCACAAGGTTAACCTAAGAAGACCTTTACATCAATGCTATGGGTCCAAGTTTCTACCAGACTCCGTCCATTCAATCCTTCATGTACCGCGCCATCCTCTTATGCCCGGCACTGGGTGGAAGAAGTTGGCCCATAGCACTTGATCTTGAGCTATGGACCACTGCCTAGCACTTACCCACTAGTGCATATGATTTAAGATGAACAAAGTTACCATCTCTTGGCTTGATTGTAAAGCACCCGACCAGACCATACAACCCTAGAATCTATTAATGACTTTAAAGGTCACCTACCACCACCATTCTACCTATAAAGTAGATGGTAATGAACATTAGATAGCCCTTTTCGGGCGAAATCCTTACGTCCTGCTAGCTTTTAGAAGTTATTGCAGCATATTCCAATTTATTTATGCTCTACTGGGCGTGGAGTAGCCGGACATGAGCGACTAGTCGCGGCTACTCCACGTCCCCAGTAGCCACGTTACTACTCAATCCGCCTACCATTTATCTTCGGCGCGCAGCTCTCGTCCGCCGTCCCCCGGCATCTGCCGCCTCTCACATGCGCATTAGCTCTGGCCGCGCAGCTGCGGCGCAGAACGCAGGGGACTAGGACGAGGGCGCGCACCAGCTACGAGGGCTGCCCGCCGAAGATAAAATGGTAGACAGAGTGACGTGGCTACTGGGCGGGGAGTAGCCCGAACTATAAGCCTCAGTCCGGCTACCCACTCCACACCAGTACCGTAATAAATAAACTTGCATGATTCCTGCAAATAACCTTTTCTAAAACAGAGCCGGGACTAGGATTAGCCCAAAAGGGCTATCCTCGACTCCATCATCCACCTACCACCCCTACGAACCTTTATAGTAGAATCGGGTGGTAGGTGCCTTTAGTGTCCTCCTTTGTAGGGATCCATTCAGAGTGGCAATGAACTCGGGAACCAGCCTGTAAGATGGACACTAGAATGAGCTACACTAAAATGCTCGGACCTCGTTATTCTAGACAACTTTCCGATGCGCGATGCTCCGTCTCGAATACGAACCCCATTGAAGTTCAATGGAGATTCAAAGCATTTTTTCGAAGTGGACCAAGGCTCTGCACAGGGAAGCTTGGCCAAACACATGGAACTCATAAAAGGCTGGAAACCCCCAGCCACGGAAATGACGAAAACACAGGGCAGCATGCTGGATGCCTCTGAGGCTGCACATATCGCACCATTGTGCCAAAATTATGGGCACACAGCAATGGCCATGCAAGTGACAGAATGAAGCTAGATAGCATGTAAACATCCAATAATTGACCCTGACACTATAGGGACGCATGCAGAGGCAAGCGGGCGCATCGGCAGGCTAGAGAGTGGCAGCGCCATACCCTAAATGGACTCAGGCTTCAAACCATGGGTGGCAGAGAGGAACAAAGGCAGGTGAGCAAGAAGCCGCTCAAATAATATCGGTCATATACAGTTGCCATAGATTTGTGGATTTACACCGCAGGTGGCGACCAAGTTTAACATGGAAGCCAGGAAACCACCCAAATTCTGCCTGACCCAGCGCTTTGATAAGGGGACATGTATGAGGCAGTGGAACTATGAGTAGATTAAAGGTGGCTGCAGTTTAAAACTATTTTAGTTGGATCTTGGCATGAGCTGGCGCTCCTCTGCAAGGCGAGCTTTTTGCCAGATGCCAACCCCTGTCTCAGGCTAACTCCCCAAACCACGTCTAAGAACCTTTTGTTAAGATCAAGTGTATTAGCGTTCTTTAAAGTTAGGATATTGTGGGTGAGGGGAATGTAACAGATGCGCAGAAGCGCTGAATAATATCGGTAAATGATAAGTTTGCCAATTATAATTTTGTGGATACCAGCAGGGGCGACAAGTTAACAACTTTGATGGGAATCCATGAAAACAACCCAAATTTCCTGCATGACACACCTCGTTTTTGATAAATGGCTATTATGGAGGCAGCTATATGGATCCGACTTTTGGAGGTAGCATGAGACAACGTGTGGAGGCTGCTATGGAGACAATTTAATTGGATATTGCCCTGTATGTGCAGTACCCAAAATTTTTTCAAACGCAGAGGAGCCAGGTAGTGTCCCTCCGTAAAATGAAATCGATTAGTGCCTGTATGTTGCATGTCCAAAAAAATTTTCAACCAGCAGAGCAGGTGAGGTGGCCCCTCCAGAAAAATTTAATAATTGAGGCCTTTAAATGTGGCACTCCCAAAAATTGTTTAAAACAGATGACCCCGGGTAGGTGCCCTCCAGAAAAATGATAGATGGAGCCTGTATGTGGCAACTCCAAAATTGTTAAAAACAGAGGACCGGGTAGGGTGGCCCCCAGAAAACTTATGCTTAAAGTACTATAGCTAGAGCCAGTGGACCTTTCAAAAAATGCCATTTCCTCGGTCTTACTGTACAAAAGGAGGAGAATAGGAAAATGATGAGGAGGAGGGTGGATCAATTATTCAGTTGATCTTCCTTCACCTGGTTAGATGGAAATTATGAGAAATCCAGGCTTTAATTCATCTTATAAGCTGTCAGCCTGTCAGCGCCTGTCAGTCGACAGGCTTGTAGTTTTATCGGTGATGAATGCCACCAAGTCTGCCTGAAACCGCTCGGCATACGCTAGCGGCAGGCAGTCAATACCCTCCAATGCGTGCAGCGCCAGTTCGTGCCACATTCCCATCTTTGAAACCCAGTAGTTGTAGGGAGCGGTGTGATCATTAGACGATGGTTGGTCAGTCTACGTACTCCCTCACCATCTTTCTGTAAAAGATCAGCCCTACTCTGCCGAGACTGGGCAGGTGCCAGTGTCTTGCTGGGTGACATAAGCCTGGCAAAAGCCTTGTAAAGCGTACCCTGCCAGTGCTGGACAAGCTTCCTGCTCGCCTACTCTCCCTTCGCTACTTGTCCCCGCAGAACTACGCACTCTGCCGCTAAGCGCTGTCCGAAGGGAAATACGTTTCATCTTGGTGCCCAGTGCCTGCGGTATTCATGCATCTCACACTCCTTCCTCTGCAGGGATGAAGAGTGGAAATATTTTCTTGTACCGTGGGTCCAGGAGAGAGTGAATAACCATACTCGGTGCTGGCATAAATTCTTTGAACCGAGGGTCAAACGGATAGGCAGCCTAGCATGGACATCTGCCAATGCGCCAGAGTACCAACCGCGTAAGAATTCATCACATCCCCTCCCTGCCTGAACTGTCCTCTTCTTCCCCTTTTTCCTCCTCCTCCAACTCCTCCACCTCCTCTTCTTTCTTCCTGCCCATCCGCTAACAGTGAAGGACTCAACAAGGTTCCTCAATGTGTCTCGCCACATTCTCCTCCTCTTCCTCCTCATCCTCCCCACCCTTCCCCTCCTCCTCCGATATGCGATGATAAACCACCTGAGGTGCTTTGGCTATCACAAGGGAATTTCTCCCCGTCGCTGTGACGAGCGCAAAGCTCCGACTTCATGCTGAACAAGAGTTTTTCAACAGGCCAAGCCTCGATGGTGAGGGCTTGATTTGCGGCCTCGCCACTGACCATCTGTGTGACTCCTCAAAAGTTACCTCACACCTGACAGATATCATACATCCACCGTCCACTCCTCATTGTAGCTTGAGGAAGCTGACTGACCCTGACCTACCACTTCTGGTGGAAGTTGACATCTGGCCAGTCGTAACAATCGCTCTGCGCTGCTGGTAACTCTGGATAAACATGGTCAGTGTTTGACTTCCACCTCGTGGGCACTCGCACACCAGTCGGTGACGTGCGTTGGAGGCGGCGCTGCGCTGCCTGAGAGTGGGCAGCTCTGTGCTGGACTTCCTGAAATGACGCACAGATGAGCAAATAGACAGATTGGGGTATGGCGTGAGGACACCGCTGAACTGTCAGATTTACACATTGGCCAGGCATGCACAGGTTTCATCTGCTGCCGAGTTGCCAGAGCCGCCACCAGGTTACGGCCAGTTGTCACATCACCACAAACATCCCTGGCTTCAGTTCACGGTGCCAGCCACAGTCAGTCCTGCGCCGTGATGCCCCTGTATAGCTCTTGGGCGGTGTGCCTTTTATTTATCGCATAGCCTTCACAGCAGTTTGGAAGCACCGCCTGCGTCGCTTAGCACGGCACACTGCTGCTGGTGGCCCAAGCTACGACTGATGCCCGTCCCACGGAGGTAGTTCGGAGAGGAGGTGGAGAGGGGTGGGAGTAGGGAGGAGCATTATAGGCCTGCAACAACCTGAACGAGGTATGCCCCGCAATCCCTCGGCGTCCGCAAGTTTATGACCGCAGCACTCGTCCACGTGTCCGTGGTCATTGAACCCCTTGTCATAAACCGGCGTTGGTCAGGGCACGAGGATTTTGTCTGACACGTGCTGGTGCAGGGCTGGTACGCATCATCGGTAAAAAGTAGTGTCGGCTGGGGCCGATAACTCGAGGGCGGCGCCGCCAGGAGGTTTTTGCCGAAAGGCCTCTCGGCGGTTCTCTACTGCCATAGGCAGCATCTCCAGGCTAATCAATCGGAGATATGCACATTAAGGCCTTTGGCGTGGCCGGGTGGTTGCACGATATTTTCGTTTCCGCTCCAGCGTCTGTGGTATGGAGAAGCTGACGCTGGTGATTGCTGTGGAGATCGTGGAGGCGACATGGGTTTTTTGGCACGGGTCCCTGGGCAAGGGGCTTACTATCACTACACAGGGAAAGAGCAGTGGTGTGCACGGCCGGAGGTGAACGGGCTGGTTGCCACTTGATGGGGTGTTTAGCATCATATGCCTGCGCATACTGGGGTAGTTAAGCTAGTAGTGTGGAACCCCTGCTGAGCCTGTTTGGAAATGTTGCACCCACAGTGCCGTCCGGTCCCATCCGGTGTTTCTTAAAGAAACCGCCAGACTCTGAAGAATCTAGCCCTTGCCGCAGAGCCCTCGCCACGGAAGCTTCACTAGTTGACACATTTGGCGCTGATGCACAAGCTCTGGCCCTGCCTCTCCGGCTGAGCCCCACCACTACTCCTGCCTCTTCAACCTGTTCTGGTCGAGGACTGTCCACCTATCCTCCTCCGATCCCTCAGTCTGCTCCCCCCCTCGACGTCCTGCCCTGACCACAACTTCCCACTGTCCTGAGCAACCGGTCTCCCTCATCGTCCGACAACCTCTTTACACACTTCCACTACGTCAAGAAGTTCTCACACCCACAGGACTGTGACTGGTGGAAAACCGGCAAGTCGGAAAATTGCTCATCAGCAACCGGACAAGTGGTTTGTGACTGTGGGAAGGGTCCAAAAACGTTCCTCAGATTATGCCGGTGTCAAATGGGCAAATTTTCCTGGGATGTGGGCGACTGGGGGAGGAGTGCTGAGGTGCAGGAGCAGGATGAGTGGCGATTTCCGTGACATGGGGGACTGCGTGGAAGACTGACTGTGGACAAATTGGCTCGAGCATGTCCAGCAATCCACGACATCACCTGTTCGCACTGTTCCTGCTGCCTCAACAGTGCTCTACCACGAGGTCCCCATTTAAATTCCGACATGAAACTAGGGAGTGTGCTCTGCTGCCGTTTCCCCTGCTCCCTCATAATCAGGTGGTGTCTCACCCCGTTGCCAGACCACGTCTCTGCCCCCTCAGTAGTTGGACCCCGTGTCCCCGCCCTCGTCCTCTACCCCCTAGCCCTCGGTTAAACATTTTTAAATGGGAGTTTATAGCTTTAATTTTTTTTTAAACTTTTTTTTGTGTTTTTGAGTTTTTTTATACAACCAAACATGCTATCCTATTGCTAGGCTATGTTCTAGCCAAGTATGACAGCACCTGCTATGCCATGCTGAGATACGCTGAGTCTGAACCAAAGAAACGTAAAAAAAAAAGAGACAAATGGCAGACTGTGCCTAATTGAAATCCAACCCCTACTAATTGTCCCCCACTTCGGTCTTGCGATGGATATTGCCGCACTAAGCGCAAAACACACGGTCACCCCCCACCCCCCGCAAGTCTCACTACGAATTGCGCACATTGGCTATAGCTGCCGCAAGCAAGTACATCCACCAGCAGATCAACCAGAAATCAAATATATATAACGCTACTGAGGCGTAAGTAGACCGTTTGGATGCTCCTATGGCTATTTTTCTAGCCATTTAGAAGCACACCACTACTATGCCAGATGAGATGACCATCTTAGTTTATTGCTATGAAATCCAACTCCCTACAGAATTTCCCCACTTGGTGTTGGAGTGGATATGGTGTGCACTAAGAGCTAAACACAAGGGAGCAAGTCCCCCTCTAATTCTCCTCACAAATGGTAACTAGAGTGTCAATAAAAAAAAAAAAAGTATAACGTTATTGTAGCCCTAAGAAGCTGTTGGTTCTGTAGATCACTCCTGCCAACCTAAGCTAATAGACACGCTAACGCTTCCCGACCAGCAGCACTCTCTCCGAGCCGCTCCAACAACAGAATGATCCGAGCAGCGCGGGCAGCGGCTAGTCTACCCAGGGGTCACCTGATCTGGCCACCCCAACCACTGCATCGACGTTAAGGGTCAGCTGGGTGGAGTGCAAGAAGTCCGTCCTTGCTTGTGATTGGCTCTGTTTCGGCCGCCAAAAAGCAAAACGCGGGAGCCGCCATTTCCCGAGCGGGCCGAAGTAATTCGTCCGTCGAACGATCATTTTTCGATTACCTAATTGCTCGACCGAGCATCAAGCATTCGACGGCATGTTGCTCATCTCTAATGGACACATGTGCTGGGGGTGTTTGTTTGCATTAACATTTTCTAATGTATAACATTATAATGTATTGACAATGCAGAAAAATAACTGAGCGCCGGGGGAAAGTCATGAACCCGCTGCACCAGAGAACAGATTAAAGATTTATAGACATTTCCAGGAGCCTGAGACCAACAGCGTAGGTCAGGTAGGGGGCCGATCACTTTCCATTCCTTGTGATCAGGTTGCTTTAGCTAAGTGTTTCTATAGTGCCTTCACTGAGGAGAGTTAATGGGTTCCTACGTCACTTGGAGGCAGTATGCACACGGACTCGGCCCATTGGTATTAATTATTGCCATTTCTTAACAGTAACAGTTATTATCCCCCATTACAAACGTACAGTGGTGCCGCGGTGATACCTTTGCAGTGACATTTAAATCGGTTTTCTCAAAAAGATTTGTAATCTGTAGCGTGCGCTGTATGTCACGCCCGCGCTGGGTCTGTACAACTATTCTGGGCATTCAAAGTAAGTTGGGCGCAAATTATGCGCTGTATATATTGCAAGCATCATCTGGAATAGTCTACAGTAAGCAAGCAGTTCTATTTAACACTAGAGCGGTGTACCGTTTTTTCCGGCCTATAAGGCGCACAAAAAATGCTTTGATTTTCTCCGAAATCAAAGGTGCTCCTTATAGTCCAGTGGCGCCTTATATATGCACCGTACTACGCACAGCTCCTTTAAACTGTGCAACAGGTCTCCACCTTCTGGTCATTCTACTTATAGTCAGGTTGCGCATTAATATATGAACTTAACCGTTTTAAAGCAGGCATTTATGATGGTGCGCCTTTACTCCGGTGCGCCTGCTAGGCCGAAAAATACGGTATATCCACAGTTCCTATAGGAGTTGTGAAGTTCCAACGGGGGGAAAAAAATCAGGAAATTTTGTATGTTGCACATACCCCCTTTAATTTGCCGGTCCAAAAACCTTTGGGGGGCGCACCTTATCAAGACATGGGTCCTGAGGCTGTGTAATCTCTGTCCTTGGCTCTTTCCAAGTACGGAGTGGGGAGCAGCGCACCTGCATGGAGACCGGGACAAGGTTTAATCCCAAATCTCAAAAAGGTACTACATCTACATTTTACTAGGTCCGCTACACATGTTTCTTTGACTGTGCCACCTCTTTCGGGGCTAAAAACACCTCGCACAGGTATTTAAGATGTGGTGCGCATGGTTGATGGCACATGTGCGGCGCTGCTCTGCTTTCATACGACAGAAATGGCAGGCCGGGACGGTCCGACGATTGGACGAGCTGCAGATTTCACTTTCAAATTGGTGTCGTGCTCCAAGCACTACAATGCACCAAGAAGAAGAAGGTGAACTCCGGGACCCTGATCTGGGAAAGCGACACTGCAGGATATAGGGCCCACGATCCGGTGACCCCCTCACAGCGCATTATCCACGGGCAATGCACTTACATGCCCAGGATGAAAAGATAACTCGGGGACCTGATCGGAGCGACCACATGCAGAATATCTTGCTCACGATCTGGAGTGACTCCTCCCGCACGAGCATTTAACACGGACATGCACTTACATCACGCAGGAAGAAGAAGGATAACTCCGGGACCTGAGGCGGGAAGCGACACCGTGGCAGGATATAGCCCGCAGGATCTTAGTGACCCCCGCACAGCGCATTATACACTGACCCATGCACCTTACATGCACCATGAAGAAGAAGGAGACGCCGGGGACCTGAGCGGGGAAGCGACACATGCAGTATATTGGTTGCAGGCAACATCTGTATGAAATCTCGCCCAAGGGCATTATCCTGGACAATCACTTTCAGTGAACTCCAGCGGACGGGTGAGTAAATGTGCCCATAATGTGTAATCTGTCATACATTAACTCAAATATGGAGCACCTTTTGATGGTCCAATCCTTCACTGTTCCTGGTGCTTGCTGAACTACAACTCCAGCATACCTAGAACAGCCTTAGTAGGATCTTATATTGATCAGAGAAGGCTATGCTACATCCTGAGAGTTTATATGTCCCTTTGCTTTAACAAAGTTGTTCTGTCACAGAGTTGTGCAGTGATTATCCTTCACCTGGGAAACATCTACTTATACATTGTATATATATTAATAGTTGCACTTACTCTCATATAAAGACTGTTACCTACCCGCTTGGTGTCCCTCCTGGGCAATGAGAACATGATTCGGTTTGGCAGCACATGAGTCAGCAGGGTGGGAGCTGCACATCTGTAGCAGAATAGGGCGTATTTGCTTTGGTCCAATACGATCCGAATCCTGAACCATTCCCCATTGTTCAGTCATACACGGTGTACAGGTGCTTGTTCAGGCCCGGTCTATCCCGCTGGTACAGAGTCCGGTTGCCAGGCTTGGGTGAATCCGTGAAACCGGCTGTAAGTAAAGTCTTTGCCCAGGGAGGGTTCCAGCACTTTCTTCTCCATAGAAACCACCTCGAGTCCCGGCTTTTGAACCTCCTGATGACTCCAAATAGGAACCTTCTTTGGGATCTGGCCCGGCCTTATAAATAGTTCCTTTGGGGTGGCGAGCTTGGTGGGCCAGACACACGGTGTCACACCTTGGCGACTGGCATCCTGGATGACTGGTTCTCACAGCGGAGATCGGGGGCACATTGTAAGACTGAACTCTGATATCTCCATAGTTCCATTTTTACAACAAGGATTACAGTGCTCGATAATACAAACGACTAAGAAGTTACACCCAATGTCCAGGAGCTGCCGTGGTGCCCTCTAAATCAATCTGGAGCGGCTCTTACTGTCATATTCAATCTCAGGGGCGGCTGCTGTTTTGCTGAATTTTCCCCCTAGTTGATGCCACAAGGAGGACAGAGGTCGGCCTGCAATTCCCTACAATAGTGCACCCTCCCCGGCACTAGCTGTAATTATTGTAGTAGACCAGCAGGCTGATCATTGTGAGTCATTGCCTTATACTGAGTACATATCCTGCAGAATGACATACCGGAGGTAACGGAAGAAGAAGAGGGGGCAACATCGTTGCGATTGCGTGCTTCTATCGATAGCATCTTAATAGATGATCCTCTGAGATAGATAGATATGAATAATAGCTTGAATGTGGATCGATATGAAGATGCTAGGATCGCATAGCTTATCGCTCGCTTCGCACCTCGCACTCTGCCTACGTTCTCTCTCTCTGAGACTCCTCGTCTGGCTCGCGCGACTCGCTAGATCTGATATCGGCGCTCGCTAGCTCTGCGCGCGCTCGCTCGTTCGCATCGCTCGCTCTCTCTCTCGCTCGGCCTAGCTTGCCGCGCTCGC
Organism: Engystomops pustulosus; assembly: GCA_019512145.1. Taxonomy (NCBI): domain Eukaryota; kingdom Metazoa; phylum Chordata; class Amphibia; order Anura; family Leptodactylidae; genus Engystomops; species Engystomops pustulosus. The sequence goes on along the minus strand of WNYA01000974.1, from coordinate 24,113 downwards.
TCGCTCTGCGCCTCGCTCTCTCGGCTGCTCGCTCGGCCGCTCCGCTCGCCAGCTCGCTCGCTCTCGCTCGCTCGCTCGCTCGATCGCTCTGCCTCGCGCTCGCTCGCTCTGCGGCGCGCTCGCTCTGCTCGCTCTCGCTCGCTGCTCGCCCGCTCGTCGCTCGGCGCCTCGCTCGGCGCTCGCTCGACTCGCTCAGGCGCTCGCTCGCTCGCTCTGCCTCCTCGCTCTGCCTCTCGGCGCTCGCTCGCTCTGCCGCGATCGCTCTGTCGGCGCTCGCTCTTCTCGCCTCGCTCCTCGGCGCTCGCTCTGCGCGCGCTCGCTCGCTCTGCGCTCCCGCTCTCTCGGCCTCGCTCGGCGCTCTCTCGCTCCCGCTCGTCTGCCTCGCGCGCTCGCTCGCTCGCTTGCGCCTCGCGCGCTCGCTCGCTCTGCGCGCGCTCGCTCTGCCGCGCTCGCTACTCCTCCTCTCGCTCGCTCTCTCGCGCTCGCTTCGCAGCTCGTCGCATCGCGCTCGCTCTGCGCTCGCGCCCTCGCTCTGCGCTCGCGCGCCTCGCTTCGCTCCGCGCTCGCTCTGCCGCTCGCTCCTCTCTCCTATGCGCTCGCGCGCTCGCTCTAGCTCTCGCTGCTTCGCTCGCTCTGCTCTCGCTCGCTCGCTCTGCGCTCGCGCGCTCGCTCCATCTGCGCTCGCTCTGCGCTCGCTGCTCGCTCGCTGCTGCGCTCGCGCGCTCGCTCAGCGTCGCTCGCTCGCTCGGCGCTCGCTCGCGCTCGCTGCCTGCTTGGCTCCTCTCCTCGGCGCGCCCTCCGCTCGCTCCGCTCTCGCTCTGTTCTCCCCACCCCGCCGTCGGCTCGCTCCGCCCCTCTCCCTTACCAACTCCCCCTTCGCCTCCTTTCTCCTTGTTATCTTTCGTTTTTCCTCCACGTGGCCACCCACTGGCCTCACCTCCCTGCCACTCTTCCTTTTTCCTCCTCGTCCCCCCCCGCCGCACCATCTGGGAGGGCGCAAAAACCTAGAAGGGTCACCGGCAGGGGGTGTTTAGAGAGCCGGCCCTTGTACAAGCGCCACCCCGAGTGGCGAACCACAGCCGGGGGGTGCCAATGAGAAAAGAGACACTAAGGAAGGACTGGCACTAGAAGGGGGGCGGGGGAGGGGCTGCAGGCATGCCCGTATGGGGCTGGTGGGGCAAGGGGGGTGGCAGTGGAGTGCAGGGAGGTGTAGGTGGGCCAAGGGCCCGAGGAGGGGTACAGCGGTGGGGACGAAGCAATGACGTTTCCGGAGGGGCATGGGATGAACAGGTGAGGCAAGAGTCAGCTCCGAAATCATGTGCAAGACCCACCGGGGGGGGACGCCGTGCAGTCGAGCGCCGTACATGATCAGTGGTGACGCTTGGTATTGCATTCACAAGACCAGGGCCAAGGCAGGGTCTGGACCAGAAGTCAGCATGACACACAGCTGCAGAGTAGGGGCTACGCTGCAGAGGGGCTTAAACAAGTTAATTTGGGGATTTTTCTTTATTATCGTTAGGATTGAATGAGCGTAGCTAAGCGAGACAGTTCCGTCTCATTGAAGCGTGGCGTCTTCCTTCCAGGCTGGGGCAATCCAGTGGTCACATGGCCTGAGTTAAAAAAAAATTGTAGTGAGCTGTAATACCAATCGACAGCCACTATACACTGGAACGGCGCTGTGCTTGGTTAAGAAATGAAGGCAAAGCAGGTGCTATCTGTGAGCGGTGGTTCTCGTCAAAACTGAAAAACAGCAGTGTCTATGGACCGGTGATCCATAAATAAAAATCACCGGAATAGTTTAATAAAGAAGTCGGGCAGCAGCTGAAGATATATTAATCAGATTTACCAAATAGCATGTAATTTAGGTGGATCCCCTTAAAGTGGACTGGGAAATGTAACCACTTTTTACCAATTCCATCCACCCATGTGAATTGAGGAACATGATCTTATTGTAAAATTCAAGTATGTAGAGAACAGGCAGGTCATGGGATTTTCCATTTCTCCCAAGATGAATAATGCCAACAATTACATAAAACACTGACACAATGTGTTTGTCTTAGTACCACATTGGTGTTCAAAGGTATCCAAAAAGATTCATTATTAAAAAAAAAATATATAAAAATAAGACATTGGGGGGCATTTACTTAGGGCCGATTTGCGTTTCCCCGACGTGTACCCGAATAGGTTCGATTTGCGCTCGATTTTCCCGAATTGCCCTCGGGATTTTGGCGCATTACCCGCACGGATTGTGCGCATCGTCGCTTGGCATCACTCGATGGAAATCGGGGGGCTGCCGCACGGAAGCCCGACGTATTCGGAAAACCGCCGCATTTAAAACAAAAAAAGTGTTGCGGGAACTCGCGCTTACCTACCTTCACCCGGCCTGGCTTTGGTGAATTATCAGTGCATTCCCGGGTACCTTCACAGCGGCTAGCGACACCTGTGGACGTCCAGGGGAACTCCCTTAATGAAACCCCGGCCAGGACCCGAATACCCGGAAAAGAGAAAGCGCCCGCTGGACTCGCGAAACGGACCGGTAAGTAAATCGGCCCCAATGTCTATAACTTAGTCTTCGATTCCTTGTTCAAAATATCACCTCTCTATCCAGCACTCCGCACCAATAGAACCGGTCTTAAAGACGACCATTCAACACCTATTAAGGCTCCGCGGATCACGCGTTTCCCCCGATTAATCCCAATTGGTCTCTCTTTTGTCCGGGAGGAAATTTTGGCTTGAACTTTTGTATAAAAGTGCCAAAAAAGCGATGAAATCCTCGTCCTTCGATAAAGCTTCACCAACGCACGACCTTTTACCAAATGGAAGAAAGATCATACAGTTTTTGTAAAAAATATGGACCGGGCGGTTCCCTATTAAAGACCCTCCGCCTTACAGATGACCTCTAGTTCCGACGGACCCCTCTGTCACTGGACCTCTGGTGACCTCTCGGATGTTACGATAGGCCCAGACTGCACTGATAGCTGTAAAGTGGTCTTAAATGAGCTTTATTGAAATCCCTTGTTCCCATTACAAGCAAAATTTTTGGGAAAAAAATTCCCAATTATCACTGGGCACAAAAAAAAACTGTCTAGAACTGCAATTATAAAATATACAGTTTCGAACTCTTCACAAATTCAACATGAAGAACAACCCTATTTCTAAATTAGGGGTTTAGTTCTTCACTAAAAAACCCACAGTTTGGCCCGGTAGGTCTGACCACTATTGGAGCAAACACACTGCTCAGGCTTAGGTCCCAGACAACTGATGCCCAGTCCTTTCCCTAATGAAGGAGACTGGATCCCGATCACTTTTTATGGATTCCCCTTGTGATGCAACTAAATAGAATGTAATAGTTTATGTGAACACAATTAATGGCCTTGTGCGGCTGTCTTAGGTCGTGACCTTAGACGAATAGACCATTGTACACTCTGGTGAATGACAGCTGTAGCTGGACTCGCAAAACTTACCCACCCTCCGCTAAAGACTATTTTTATATTTAGTTGCACATTCTTCTTTATCATCAGCTTTATGGAAAGGACAATATGCATCATGCGTTCTCTTATCATTCAGTCCATGTTTAATGTAGATTGTGAGTGGCAGTCCCGGATTTTCACGATATATAATAAAGTTTTATTGGAATGCTCTGGTGGGGAAGTGGAATGGAGCACTAAATCAACAACGTGTCCCTGTGTCTCGTCCCTACTCCCGCCCCCACCATCTCCCATGGGGGATGCTCTGTTCTCTCTGTTGTCTGTCAGTGTCTGTCTCACTCTCAACACCCATAGATAACTTGCTTGTTAGCCGCTGCAACGACATTACTTGGGGCTATCTCCGCGATTATGTAAAGAACCAAAAGAATTATTCATGGCGGCAGTGCTCCAGGAGCTACAGGGGATCCACTATTGGACTGTTGAGGAAGACCATTGACAAAATTGTAGGGCTGCTGTCCGGTGTTTGTTTTCTTCTTCTCTGTGTTAAGTAGGAAGTATAGTTTTCCTGTGGGTTGAGTGGATTTACAGTTGTGTATGTTATTGTTGTTTTAGCATAAGAAAGCTGACTACATGAGTGAGTGAGGGACGTGTGATTTGAGATAAGGGAGCGCTAATTGTTGATCTCAAGAAACACACCCCTGAAAATATTCTACACACTTCCATGCAGTACGTTTGGGCGCAGTGAGTCTTAGTGCTTTTTCATGTGTGTTGAGATCAAGGCAGTTTGATCCTTGTAGAAGTGACAGAAACCTGTTGATAGTCTCGTCTTCCCCTGTGTTGTAGTAAAAGGGAAAAGACACAGGTTTTTCTGTTCTGCCCCATGATCGAACTTAGTTATTCCAATCGCGGTATCTGGGGACCGTGACCCATGTGAGGCTGCCCACCGGGGAAAGATAGACTTTGTGCGAAATTGTGAGTGATGCAGGTTGTTAAGAAGTAACTGGAGTACGAGCTAGGCAAAATGCTCCCAGGGCCAGTGTAACCATAGGATAGATTGTTTTAAGTGCTTCCTGCATATATAAGTAACTCATTGAAGTATGTATGTAGGCTTCTGCATGGAGCCTAGCGATTCTGGTGGTAGTCTAACCTCTGCGGTATACAATTTGAGCTAGAACACTGATCAGTGGAAATTAGGATTCTGATTTTAGGGTCGGATAGTGGGAAGCCCCGATATGGGGTTTGATCAGCCTCTTTTTGTTAGTGTTGCACTGGTATTCAGTATGTGTGGGCCTGTAGTATGGGAATACGGGTCTCGAGCTCATGCGAGATGAACCACAGAGGGTGGGGAGCTACGGCCGCAAAAATATTAACTGAACAATGTGGAGATTGAGTTAGAGAATGGTTTCAGATACCATGGGCTGATCCCCTTAGAATTATGATGGTAAAGATTGGCCCCTGGGAGCTAGAGATTTAAGTGATTTGGTTTTGGGAGAGCTAGACAACAATGAACTAACAGTAAACTTTTCACACTTTAAGAATTGTGGCCTTATCTGAAATAATATGAGTGAATTACGTGTTTTTATGTTTTTTTCCAGGTAATGTGAGTAAAGGGGAGACTTCTATTTGTATGTCAATATGGTTAAAATGTTTTGATGTAAAATGCAACGGATTTCCTTCCAATTTGTTAATTGGTACAAGGTCCCGTGACAACAAATGAGCTCATTTTTGCATTCTGATTTGCATTCGTCTGTTTTGTGTAATTGTGCATGTGGCATTTTGGTGGATTTACATTTGAGTGTCCTATTTTTTCGGTTCATGCCTTTGCTTTTGGTGTGGTGCTGTTGTTGAATTTGGGAAAAAAATCCAATGCAAGGATTGACATGAAGCAAAGTGACATCGTGACCATTTGGGGCTAAGAATCAGGTTAGTCTCATTTTGGTATATGTTTAATGTCACTTCATTGTAAAGTGAAATGTCTTAATTGCACTGTTCGGTATTGTCTACTTATTGTTTGGGGGTAAAGGCCTGCCCAAGGCATCCAATGTATAAGGTAAAGTATAAATTGGATACATTTGCAATTAAGATCTTTGGCAATGTCTTTATTTGTTTATTGTGTTATATGTGAACTAAAACTAAGTGTTTTATGGTGTAATACTTGCCAGTTGTAGTTGAGCTCCAGTGAGAAATGGGTCATAAATGTCTTGTGGGCCCAGTGTCTATTTCTGTTAAATGGATTTGTACTACCCTTTGTGTAATTTGTTTCACTTGTGATGTCAGGACAGCTGTCACTCCATTGCTTTGTATTTCTTATGGTGTCTACAACAGTTGCGAAGTTTATTGTGTGTGGTCCTAAAGTATCGCACACCTAGGGTCTGTCTGAGACTATTGTGGGAGATGATTTCTCTATGCCTCTTCACTCCATGTTTACTTTATATTTGTGTATACCACGTTTTGCTATTTAGTTACCTGGCTATTCAAATTGCTTCTACTATTGGATTTACAAGGCCAGAAACAAATATTATCAGCATTATGTTTTGGTCCAGTTGTTTAAAGTTGTGAGATATGCAGTCCCTCCTATGACATTTGTCCTATGGTCAATTGGTATGAACCCTTCCGTGATTTAATTTCTGTTTTTATATCATGTGTGTGTTTTGTATCCCGCTATATTACATATTCAGGGTCCACAACGACGGAGATATGTTATGGTTGATAAAGACGGACAGACCTATGGGACGGTGGGATAGAATACAGACTGGTCCACAGGAAATTTTCATAGTACACAGGTTGACTACATTGCTCCTTGTCTACTGATACCATTAGGGTTGTCTTGTAATTATGTCCTGAAGGAATCTTTAGATCAGAGATCTTCTTACCATCCTGACAGCTGAATAGATAACCACTCACTCTGCCCCGGGGTCCTCTGTCAGCCACAGGAGGGGGGACTGAGGGCACTCGCTGATACATTAATCTGGTAAGAGGTGTCTTTGGTATTGGTGGTTATGGCCATCTGAGATGTTCAGAACCTTCTGGTCCTCAGAAATCTCATAATGAATGTTGAGAGTGATTGTGATCCTACACACTGCCTCTTATTATGTAATATCAGGTGGTAGACACATATATGTTATCTGATGGCAGCTGAGGCTGTCGGCCCTGCTCTACCTTTCCTATAGATATGGTCTCCTTTCATGACTGTGGAGGATAAAGTCCTGTAGTCGTGTTCGATTGAGCTGCAAGGGATGGACCCCTGGCTGAGAGGAAGCACTTGAAGCCTTCATTGTAATCTTGGAGTGATGGTGAGCAGGAATAACAAGTGCCTGCCTAGTACGATGTTTCCATAGATGGTTAGTTCTGAGAATGAGTGGACAATGTCCAAGGACGCAGGATATGTGCATTTTACCTGATATGGGTCACCCTGGATCTTAGCAATGCTGCCCAGATTTGTGCAATTTATATATGTGTTGCCTAACCTTACAACTATGTGAGTTTACAGAAAGGCAGACATGGAGCACTTACACATCTCAGCGGACTGCCAGGGTAACTTGAGACTGTCAAGGGTTGGGTTGAGTATAAGGATGTTCTGGTCTGTGCAGATCGCTTCTCCGGTGGACAGAAGGTGGATGACCAGGTTAAGAGTGATAAGATTTAGTTACTGAAAAGGACCATCTTCACTCAAACTGAATGTTTTTAAATATTCTTGGATATAAGGTCGGCTTTCCACACTCCTTAGTCTTAGAGAAGTGGAAGGTGGAAAGAACTGAATGGACCCACCATCTTGGAGGTTCTGAGGCAAGACAAATGTTTGTTAACACCCGGAATGTGTTATCTAATGAGAAATCATCAATAATCAGGACTGGAATGTTTGTCAACTGATAAGAAATCAGACCACCAGTTTAGATGTCTCCTGGTCTGATGTATAGTGTATCTGTCAGCTTTGTTTAATTTTCATGTAGGAGTATTATGGCTATCAGCTTGTTTAAACATCATGTGACCATGGTAAAATATAATTATTTATAAGTATTTTCTTTTTGGAAGTTTTTTTTGTTAAATTATTGGGATCTGCCGGCATAAGTATTGTTACAATATGTCCTTTTCTAGTAGTATGACATGTGCCATATGGGTAGTTCTATCTGTTATATATACTCCTATTGTTCTTTATGGGTCTAAAATGATGTTCACCAAGTTTAAAGGTCAAGTGAAAATACAACCATCTAACTTAGTAGAGACGCGAATTTCTGGGTGACCGTCCTGTCTCAGTGTGTTACTCAACTGTGGGGCCTTGAGGATTTATCAATTTTTGGGATTTTTAAATGTATTGTCGTACGTGTTATTTTTGCTGTTTTTTGTTGCTGTCTTTTAAGCTGGTGTTTTGCTTGTGTAAGGAAATTTAAAGCAACGCTGCAGAATGCTGAACAGTACATAAGTTCCAAGTGGTCCAGCCCAGCAGAGTTCCAAGGGGAGATGTTTAAAAAGCTTTCTGACTCAGATGATGTGACCCTTGAACTCTGGAGTGGCGCCGCATAAGAAATCACCCTACTTATACTATATTTGATACAATCCCTTAGATTATATTGAAATAACTGGTCGGCAGAGTTCCAGAGTTTTAGTATTTCCTTATGAGGTTTGTGCCCAACTGTTAATGACGTTCGAGTGACCTGGTCCGGGGTTCCGACCAGAAGTAAGCGGTTTGGGTGCCAACATAAGGAGCCAATAAATGTGTTTCAATGAGGAAATGTGAATGCAAATAACATAATAATGTAATAAGTTTTCTGTGAACACAATTATTGGCCTTGTGCTGGCTGTCCTTAGGTCGTTGACCCCTTAGACCAGAATAGACAATTGTACCGCTCTGTGATGACAAGCTGTATGCTGGACTCTGCAAAACTAATAACCCCCTCATCGCTAAAGACTTTTTTATATTTTAGTTGCATCAGTCTACTTTATCATCAGCTTTATGTAAGGACATATATGGCATCATGCTTCTCTTATGTCCTCAGTCACATGTTTTATGTATAATTGTGAGGGGCAGTCCCAGGATTTCACTAGATATAATAAAGTTTATTTGAATGCTCTGGGGGTGACGTGGAATGACACTAACACAACGTGTTCACCTTGTGTCTCTGTCCTACTCACTCCTACCCCCACATCTCCCTGGGGGATACGCTGTTCTCTCTGTATGTCTTCATGTCTTTCTCACTCTCCCACCCATAGATAACTTGCTGGTTACCGCGTGCAACGACCACCCTCAAAGTGAAAGGAAAATTTTCAACCTGCTCAAATGGTAGAGTATCCTCGTTCTCACAAACTTTTCCATCTCATCCAGAAACGATTGGGGTTGAACTCTTCAGGTTTATATTTCCAGTATTGGGGCGTACATGCCGAGTGTAAGAAGTGATAATTTGGTTGCCCTGTAATAGATCACATAAATTGAATCCAGATGATATATTACAAGATGAGATAACAATCTCCTATGCACCCCGCAATAGTGAATGCTTGCTAGTCCACTATTTTTGTCTACCATACCTTTCCTGCAGACATAGATTCAGTGCTCCATTGCCAGTCTATAGAGGCCCTTTAAGAACTTGGAAACTTGTCTGCAACCCCCAAAAAATCTTTTCTGGCAAATTTTTAAGGCAACTTTTATTCAAAGGAAGGTCTAGCAAAAGGTTCCTGATTTGCTATTTTTGCTAGGATGTTTTTCTGTACGACTACCACTTCACCAAAAACCCTGCTGTCTACCCTGGCCTCTTAAAAAGCGCTCACACCTCCCACATTGATTATCCTGTTTGTCCTAAGAATAATGCATAACCACAGAACAAACCAATGCGTACTCATCCTTGTACTGCAGACTGCTTTAAGATTTTCTCTGCTCCAACCTAAGGTGCCCTAAAAAAAACTTGTAAAACTCTGCCTGCCTAGTTTATTGCACTTGTTTTTCACAGGAAGGTCCTGAGCAAAAGTTCCTTGCTACGCCTCTATACAGACTGGGATTGATTAGTCCTGTAGCCAGTCCGAATTCGCCTAGAACTTGCTATTGCACTCTTCTATTTTACTGAATTGGTATTGCCCCAGAAAGCTCATCATTCTAATTTTTTAGTAGTTTTAATCAACAGAATGGTGCCTGAGCTAAAGGTTCCGCTAACCCATGCTGTCCTTGCCAGACCTCTTATAATCTAAAAAAAAGTCCTTTTAATCAATAAATCCAATCGTCCGCACGGCTCATAAAGCGGTAAAATATGAATTCTTCTTTTTTGAATCGTCATATCAAAAGCTAAGGAACAGTACAGCTGAGCTCACAGACGACCGTTTCACACTTTGGGGTCATCTACTCAGGGCCCGAATTGCTATTTTTCGTCGGGTTTCCTGAAAATTACCGGTTTGAGCCGAATTTGTCCGGGTTTTTTCCGCACGCGCGATCGGATTGTGGCTCAGTGGCCGCCGGCATGCCAACAGAAACAGGGGGCCGTGGCCGTTGAAACCGCAACGTATTCGGAAAAGCAGCGGAATTTTTAAAAAAATTCTCGCTTGACCCGTCGTTTACCTGCACCCCATAGATGGTGAACTCCAGCGGAACCTCGTCGCAGCAGCGACACTGGGGGGACATCGGCGCTACCTTATGGAATCGCCGACCTGACCCAGATCCCTCGACTAGAACGCGCGCTGGTCGCGACAGACCCGGGTAAAGTAAAATCTCCCCAATGTGTCTTTATCAAGGTCCATCTCACACCACTCATATTGATGAATGTGTGGCTATTGTTGCATACCACCACAAAAGATACTTTCTTCCAGCACCAGTAAGGAAAATAATTTTGCATCCAGACAGGGTGGATTAGCAATGTAATGAACTCTACCTGCCCCGACCTTGGCCTTACTTCTGACCATATTCCGAATATCACCTGGTTACTTGAGCTTGTAGTCTTTTAAACATGGCCCTTGGTTCAAGTTCAATTGTATAGAGACTACCCCATGCAGTAAGTGGCCTGATGTTTTCCTGGCATCCATGTATGATTCCTCTACAGGGGGTTAAAGTTTTGACTAAGACTACCCAAATCCTTCATTGACCTCTTCTGTGCCATACCCCATCTTACTTTGGTATGGTGAGCCCTTAAATTTTATATCTGCAAAGCAGCCTGCCGGGGAAAGACCATCTGGAATAATGCTTGCATATCTCTGGACCCCACCCCTCATGGATTACGGCATCAGTATACGCATGGACCTCCGATGCTTCCAGGGAAAGGCCATTTCTCTCCCCCCTCCTTTCTCCGAGCCGAGGACATTCTCTATTCATCCTGTACCTTTTCTTGTCAGTACGAAAAAATAATCAGTCTAGCAGAAGGAGCAGATGGGGGGGGGGGGGCAGTTTGCGCTATTATCATTACGTACTCTGATTGTCTGGAATTCTACATAAATTTGATAGCCCCGCGTAGGGTGGAGGAATGGTTCCCGTTTTCCGTCAATACACAGATTGACATTTGTCATGGTCAGCTCTCCATTGTCAGTGTGAACTGTGGTGGGTTGGGTCGTGGCTTCCTAACTTGAAGAGAAAATGACAAGATATGAGGTAAGTTGTGAGCATATGGCAGGAGAAAATGGCGTATGATAAATAGATATAGATCATCATCGGTACTCCCTGCCGTTCCCAGCGACCAGACATTGGTCCTATTGGCCTTGGTCCTTCACAGTTTTTTGATTTTGACAGGATGTTCATCCCCTTTCTACGATTAGGGTCATATGTCTCATCAAACAGGGTTTATGAGCTTGTATCCCCTACCATGGAGCAGGATACACTAGGCCAGTGATTGCGCCTTTTAGACACAGAGTGCCCAAACTACAACCAAACCTACTTTTAATATCGCAAAGTGCCACCCATGACAATGTAAGCATAACCTTGACCCCAACTGTATCAAAGATCTCAATCGTATTGGCGTCCTGAGGACCCCTACAATAGAAAGAAAAACGTTGGATGTAGCCTTCCTTCCAGAGTGCCCTGAAGAGTCACGAATCAGGGATCCAAGCAGGAGCTCCAACATAACCAAGCTCTGTCCATCACCTTATCGCTTCTCTTGTCGTCCTGACAGCCAGGAGGTGTCGCTAAAAAGTCTTGGAGACCGCAGGGAGACCTTGAGCCTTCTACAAATTCGTCTGGGGGGAGCTGGTGCCGAAGAAAGCCGTCCAGAGTGTCACCTCCCCCACTCTGGCATCCCTTGCCATAGATTCGCACACCACTGCGCTAGCCTTATATAACTCGAGAGATATAAATTCTGAACTAGTATATTTACCTCATCTATTTTATTTTTCAAGAAGGAATCCACAAAATCCCGGGCAGTTGGGCTCACTTGTCAAGACATGGTTTCATGAGCCTCTGAGGAACGTCTTCAGCAGGTGGCATTCTGGAGATCCGTGTGGTGTTCTCCTGTGATCCTTGCATAATCTCAGGGAAAGCATTGTAAACTGAAAGACAATACCATCGCCCCAGTCACCTCTTACACCTCACAAAGAAGATATGAGAGATACATTCATAACTTGTGCACAATGTTAGTGACAACAATAGATACCTGAGCCTGACCTTTCATAATCAAGGTGACCCTACATTGTAGGTTTTCAATGCTGAAATGGTTTGATTCCACTGAAGCCTCTCTCCCATAAGGTGGGTTTCTCGGAGATGAGTCTTGGTATGCAAGGTCTGACATTTTGTCCTGCCGTTCAAACCGTCTCCAACAAACGGAGCCGATGACATTGGAAACGGCAGCAGCGCCTCAGGACCGGGGTTAAAAGGTTCCCTGGAAGAAAAAAAAAGGTATAAACAGATAGCCATCCAGTCTCCACGCATTGCTTTTTAATGTCAAAGGAGCCCAGGCCTTTGGAGGCCAACGTTGTAAGACCTGAATATTTATCCTCATAGACTACCCCAAAACTACCATATAAAAGTAGAAAAACATTACCGTTGCGTGCCTTGCGAGATCTGTCAGACACTTGGCTTCTTCCACCACTCCGCTTCAATGCTCTTCTTGCCATCCCGAAGTTCCCTCAAGGTGGTCAAGGAGAACCTTCTCTGGTGGAAAACCAGTGCGGCCATTGGAAAAACCAAACCTAAGTAAACCAAATTCTATAAAGACTTTCATGGACATCTCATACCTAAGCGTCATGAAGATCCAACTGTAGTAGGGCAGCAGTATAAGCATAAGTAAGTCACAGAAAGTGATGCCCAAGTGAACTTTTTCTGGTCTAGATGACAGATTACTATAGCTAGCTAATTTTTAACCTTTATCGGGTAATTCTTTCAAACACTGACAATATGCCCTCCACTGAAAGCACAATCAATCGTCCTGTCCACCAGGGCCCCGTCATTGTACATACCATACAGAACCACTGTCGGTTTCCATCCAAATAAGATTGTGTAGACGCTTCCTAGCACTTCTCCCCAGCTAAAATACACCAAATAAATAATATGAAACTCTGTAACCAGTTTCTGATTGCAGGAAGTTTAACAAACTCAAGACACACCGTTATCGTATCAGTGCCTGCTTGGTTTCTGGAAGGGTGTGGTAGATGTGAACATGATATCAGGATTGGTGAGTTCAGGGAGGAAATGTGAACGGTCACATTTTGAATCAGATCGGATGGAGCGCAGCAAATTTTCCTGAACTTTACTGCTTACCCGAAATCTTTCCAATTATCTTCCTTCCACTATGGTGTCCTCAAGCACTGCCCGGGAGCACAGTGCAGAGCGGTTGATGACCCGCCACCTAACTACACAGGACAGACATGACACTCAATTATACCACTAGCAAACTAAAGTAAACAAACCTGCATCACACACGATCCCTAGAGTAATACACATGCAAATCTTACATATATATCAGTAATGTACAGTGTTACCAGTTCGTTGCCAAAATCCCCTCTAAGTGACTTACCTCAGTTAAGTTTTGTAAGGAGCTATTGATCAATCCTGAGGCAGGTTACCAACTATAGGCAGGGTGTCGGCCCCCGTGGGGTAAATTTTGCTTTTTTCTCCATGTAGAGATGACGAGATCGACCCTGAAGGTGAGCGGCCACGAGTATAGTGGCAGATGCTCCTCTGTATTCAGACACTGTCCCTGCCCCTCTGTATACAGACACTGTCCCTAGCCTCTCTGAATACTGAGCTGGCTAACCACCCGGGCTGAGATGTGTTTAACTGCAACGCTCCCCCTGTGACTCCTCCTCTGACTGAACTTTCCTCTACAGCTGAAAGCTGATGAAAGAGCGAGGCAAAGGTGCTGGGTACACATTAAACAACCACTCGGATTTTTCACTACTACTACTTTGTGTCAGTCGGATGCAAATTATTAGAAATCCACCTTTTACGGACTGGGTTTCCTTAGGCCCACCAGAGAAAATCAATCAGGGGGGGGCACTCTTCATTATCCCCCAGAAAGTATACTCTAGCACCCTTCAAATTGTGTTGTTTTCTGATGGACCTTCTGGGGTTCAGTATTGGGTTGAGGCAGGGCCCACCGGGGGATCCTCTGGTACTCTGGTGGGCCAGTCCGACACTGGCCAGTGTTATTTATTGTCCCTGGAGAGAGGTGTAACTATACCAGTTTGTGTGTTGTTAGTAACAGCAGAACTGTGATATATGGATTTAATTCCAGGAATGTAGCTTCTCTGTGCACTGCGGTGTGTCTTCACACTGCTGTGCTCTGTGCTCTCTGCAAATAGTGTTAGGTACTGTCCCTTGAGATCTGTGTACTGGCATGTTATATAAAATAGCCCAGAGGTACTAAAAAGAGGTTCTAGTGTTGAAGTGTGGGTAGAGGTAATGTGGAGTTTCAGAACAGTTGCAAGTAATGTAGCATTGTGGAAAGTGTTACAGACAGAAATTAGTCCAACTGCAGACAATCACTGCAGAGCTGTACAGGCCCAATCACCCCACAGGTTCAGGGGCCTCATCTTGTGTACTACAGCCCAGGTCAGAGGGATTAATCCATACAGCCAGTACTACCCAGATCAAGCTCACTACCAGACACATCCTGTATACAGCCAGTACTACCTCAGCCCCCCAGCTATAACCAGACAGATCTGTATACAGCCAGTCTACCTCCGCCCAGCTACTACCAGACACATCCTGTATACAGCCAGTACTACCTCAGCCCGGCTACTACCAGACACATCCTGTATACAGCAGTACTACCTCAGCCCAGCTATACCAGACACATCCTGTATACCGCCAGTACTACCTCAGCCCCAGCTACTACCAGACACATCCTGTACAGCAGTCATACCTCAGCCCAGCTACTACAGACACATCCCGTATACAGCCAGTACTACCTCAGCCCGGCTACTACCAGAACACTCCTGTATACAGCCAGTACTACCTCAGCCCAGCACTACCAGACACATCCTGTATAAGCCAGTACTACCTCAGCCCAGCCATACTACCAGACACATCCTGTATACAGCCAGTACTACCTCAGCCCAGGCTGCTACCAGACACTCTGTATACAGCCAGTACTACCACAGCCCAGCTACTACCAGACACATCCTGTATACAGCCAGTACACCTCAGCCCAGCTACTACCAGACACACTGTATACAGCCAGTACTACCTCAGCCCAGCTACTACCGAAACATCCTGGATATAAGCCAAGTACTACCTCAACCAGCACTCCCAGACACATCCTGTATACAGCCAGTACTACCTCAGCCCAGCTACTACCAGACACATCCTATATACAGCCAGTACTACCTCACCCCAGCTACTACCAGACACATCCTGTATACAGCCAGTACTACCCCAGCCCAGCTACTACCAGACACATCCTATACAGCCCAGTACTACCTCAGCCCAGATACTACCAGAACATCCTGTATACAGCCAGTACTACCCAGCCGCTACTACCAGACACTCCTGTATACAGCAGTACTACCTAGCCCAATACTACCAGAAACATCCTGTATAAGCCATACTCCTCACCCGCTACACCAGACACATCCTGTATACAGCCAGTACTACTCAGCCCCAGCTACAACAGACCACATCCTGTATACCGCCCAGTACTACATCAGCCACCAGCCCTACTACCAGACACATCTGTATAAAGCCAAGTACTACCCAGCCCAGTCTACCAGACACATCCTGTATACAGCCCGTACTACCTCAGCCAGCTACTACCAGACACATCCTGTATACAGCCCGTACTACCTCAGCCCGCTACTACCAGACACATCCTGTATACAGCCAGTCTACCTCAGCCCATACTACCAGCACATCTGTATAAGCCAGTACACCTCAGCCCACTACTACCAGACACATCCTGTATACAGCCAGTACTACCTCAGCCCAGCTACTACCAGACAATACTGATACAGCCAGTACTAATCAGCCCAGCTACCACCGACACATCCTGTATAAACCAGTACTACCTCAGCCCGCACTACCAGACACATCCTGTTTACAGCAGTACTACCTCAGCCCAGTACTACCAGAACACATCCTGTATACAGCCAGTACTACCTAGCCCAGCTACTACAGACACATCCTGTATACAGCCAGTACTACCTCACCCCAGCTACTACCAGACACATCCTGTATACAGCCATACACCTCAGCCCAGTACTACCAGAACATCCTGTATACAGCCAGTACTACCTCAGCCCCAGTACTACCAGACACATCCTGTATACAGCCAGTACACCCAGCCCAGCTTACTACCAGACACATCCTGTATACAGCCAGTACTACCTCAGCCCAGCTACTACCAGACACATCCTGATTACAGCGAGTACTACCTCAGCCCCCACACTACGACACATCCTGTATACAGCCAGTACTACCTCAGCCCAGCTACTACCAGACACATCCTGTATACAGCCAGTACTACCACAGCCCAGCTACTACCAGACACATCCTGTATCAAGCCAGTACTACCTCAGCCCGGCTACTACCAGACACATCCTGTATACAGCCAGTACTACCTCCAGACCAGCTAACTACCAGACACATCCTGTATACAGCCAGTACTACACAGCCCAGCACCTACCAGACACATCCTGTATACACGCCAGTACTACCTCAGCCCAGCTACTACCAGACAATCCTGTATACAGCAGTAAACTACCTCCGCCCAGCTACTACCAGACACATCCTGTATACAGCCAGTAATACCTCAGCCCAGCTACTACCGACACACTGTTATACAAGCCAGTACTACCTCAGCCCAGCTACTACCAGACACCTCCTATATACAGCCAGTTACTCCTCAGCCCAGCTACTACCAGACACATCTGTAACAGCCAGTACTACCTCAGCCGGTACTACCAGACACACCTGTATACAGCCAGTACTACCACAGCCCGCTACTACCAGACACTCCTGTATACAGCCAGTATACCTCAGCCCAGCTACTACCAGACAATCCTGTATACAAGCCAGTACTACCATCGCCCAGCTATACCCGACACCATCCTGTTACAGACAGTACTACACGCCCAGCTACTACCAGACACATCCTGTATACAGCCAGTACTACCAGCCCAGCTACTACCAGACACATCCTGTATACAGCAGTACTACCCAGCCCAGCCATGCTACTACCAAGACACATCCTTATACAGAATACTTCCTCCAGACCAGCTACACCAGACACATCGTATACAGCCAGTATACCTCACCCCAGCTAATACCAGACACACTGTATACAGCCATCTCCTCTCCCCTCTCCAGTACTACCTAGCCGCTATACGACACATCCTGTATACAGCCAGTATCCCTCAGCCCGCTACTACCAGACACATCCTTATACAGCCACATACACTAGCCAGCTACTACCAGACACATCCTGTATACAGCCAGTACTACCTCAGCCCGCTACTCCAGACCATCCTGTATCAGCCAGTACACCTCAGCCCAGCTACTACAGACACACTGTATACAGCCAGTACTACCTCAGCCCGCACTACCAGACACATCCTGTATACAGCCAGTACTACCCCGCCCAGCTAACCAGACACATCCTGTATACAGCCAGTACTACCTAGCCCGCTACTACCAGACACATCCTGTTACAGCAGACTACTCACCCAATACTACCAGACACATCCTGTATACAGCCAACTACTCAGCCAGCTACTACCAGACACATCCGTATACAGCCAGTCATCTACCCAGCCCCGACTACACCAGACACATCCTGTATACAGCCAGTTACCTCACCCCAGCTACTACCAGACACATCCTGTATACAGCCAGTACTACCCAGCCCAGATACTACCAGACACATCCTGTATAAGCCAGTACTACCTCAGCCCCCAGCCTATACCAGAATACTCCGTAGACAGCCCGTATACCTCAGCCCAGCCAGCTACTACCAGAACCATCCTGTATACAGCAATACACATCACCCAGTATACCAGACCAATCCGTTATACAGCCCGTACTCCCTCTCAGCCCAAGCCTACTACCCGAGCACACCTCTTATACAGCCAGTACTACCTCGCCCAGCTACTACCAGACCATCCTGTATACAGCCAGTACTATCAGCCCAGTCACTCCAGACACATCTGTAACAGCCAGTTACTACCACCCGCTACTACCAGAACTCCTGTATACAGCCAGTACACCTCAGCCCAGCTACTACCAGAACATCCGATACAGCCAGTACTACCTCACTCGACTACACCAGACAATCCGTATACAGCCAGTACTACCTCAGCCCAGCTACTACCAGACACATCCTGTAACAGCCAGTACACCTCAGCCCAGCTACTACCAGACACATCCTGTATACAGCCAGTACTACCTCAGCCCGCTCTACCCGAACACATCCTGTATACAGACAGTACTACCTCACCCAGCTACTACCAGACACATCCTGTATACAGCCAGTACTACTCACCCCAGCTACTACCCCGACACATCCTGATACAGCCAGTACTACCTCACCCCACTACTACCAGACATCCTTATCAGCCAGCTACACCTACAGCCCAAGCTAACTACCAGACACATCATGTATAAGCCAGTACTACCTCAGACCAGCTACTACCAACACATCCTGTATACAGACCGTACTACCTCAGCCAGCTACCACCAGACACATCTGTATACAGCCAGTACTACCTCAGCCCAGACTACCAGACACATCCTGTATACAGCCAGTACTACCTCAGCCCAACTACTACAGACACATCTGTGATACAGCCAGTACTACTCAGCCCACTACTACAGAACATCTGTATTCAGCCAGTACTACCTCACCCCAGTACTACCAGACACATCCTGATACACAGCTACTACCTCAGCCCAATACTACCAGAAACACCTGTATACAGCCAGTACTACCTCAGCCCAGACTATACCAGACACATTGATACAGCCAGTACTACCTCACCCAGCTACTACCAGACACATCCTGTATACAGCCAGTACTCATCCCCCAGCACTACCGACACATCCTGTATACAGCCAGTATCCTCAGCCCGCTACTACCCACACATCCTGTATACAGCCAAACTACCTCAGCCCAGCTAATCAGACACATCTGTATACAGCCAGTATACTACTCAGCCAGCTACTACCAGACACATCCTGTATACAGCCAGTTACTACCTCAGCCCAGCTACTACCAAACACATCCGTATACACCGTACACTAGCCGTAACACCTAGTACCCAGCTACTACCAGACACACCTGTATACAGCCAGTACTACCTCAACCCCAGCCTACACAGACACACCTGTATACAGCCAGTACTACCTCAGCCCAGCTACTACCAGACACATCCTGTACACAGCCAGTACTACCTCACCCCAGCTACTACCAGACACATCCTGTATACAGACAGGTACACTACCTCAGCCCGGCCACTACCAGACACATCCTATACAGCCAGTACTACCTCAGCCCAGCTACTACCAGACACATCCTGTATACAGCCCAGCTACTACCAGACACATCCTGTATACAGCCCGTACTACCTCAGCCCGGCTACTACCAGACACATCTGATACAGCCAGTATACCTCAGCCAGCCAGCATACTACCAGACACTCCTGTATACAGCCAGTACTAACTCCAGACGTACTACCGACACATCCTTATACAGCCAGTACACCTCAGCCACCTAACCAGACACATCCTGTATACAGCCAGTAACCTCAGCCCGCTACTACCAGACACAATCCTGTATACAGCCAGTACTACCTCAGCCCGGCTACTACCAGACACATCCTGTATACAGCCAGTACTACCTCACCAGTACTACCAGACACATCCGTATACAGCCAAGCTACTACTCACCCCACCTATACAGACACACCTGATACAGCCAGTATTAAACTCACCCCAGCTACTACCAGACAACATCCTGTATACCAGCCAGTACTACCTCAGCCCAGCTACTACCAGACACATCCGTATACAGCCAGTACTACCTCAGCCCAGCTATACAACAAACACCGTATACAGCCAGTACTACCTCAGCCAGCTTACCAGAACATCCTGTATACAGCCAGTACTACCTCAGCCCAGCTACTACCAGACACATCCGTATACAGCCAGTACTACCTAGCCCAACTACTACAGACACATCTGTATACAGCCAGTACTACTCAGCCCAATACTACCAGACACATCCTGTATACAGCCAGTACTACATCAACCCCAGCTACTACCAGACACATCCTGTATACGCCAGTACTACCTCAGCCCACTACTACAGACCACATCCTGATACAGCCAGTACTACCTCAGCCCAGCTACCAGACACATCCTGTATACAGCCAGTACTACCTCACCCCAGCTACTACCAGACACATCCTGTATACAGCCAGTACTACCTCAGCCCAGCTACTACCAGACACATCCTTTATACAGCCAGTACTACCTCAGCCCAGCTACTACCAGACGCATCATGGATCCGCCAAACACTACCTCAGCCCAGCTATACCAGACACATCCGTATACGCCAGTACTACCTCAGCACAGCTATACCAGACACATCTGTATACAGCCTAATTACCTCAGCCCAGATATACCAAAACATACGTACAGCCATCTACCTCAGCCCGTATACAGCCAGTATACCTCAGCCAGTAGCTCTACCAGACACATCCTGTATTAAGCACAGTACTATACCCTCATCAGCTACTACCAGACACATCCGTATACAGCCAGTACTACCTCAGCCCAGCTACTACCAGACACATCCTGTATACAGCCAGTATTACCTCACCCCAGCTACTACCAGACACATCCTGTATACAGCCAGTACTACCTCAGCCCAGCTACTACCAGACACATCCTGTATACAGCCAGTACTACCTCCGCCCAGACTACTAACAAACACATCCTGTATACAGCCCAGATACGAACTACCCCAACAGCTATACCAGACACATCCGGCATACAAGCCAGTACTACCTCACCCAGCTATCACCCAGAAACATCCTGTATACAGCCAGTACTACCTCAGCCCAGCTACTACCAGAGCACATCCTGGTATACAGCCAGTAATCTACCTCAGCCCCAAGTACTACCAGACAACATCCTGATACAGCCAGTACATACCTCAGCCCAGTACTACCAGACAATCCTGTATACAGCCAGTACTACCTCCGCCGGCTACCAGACACATCCTGTTACAGCCAGGTACTACCTCCAGCGAGCTACTACCAGACACATCCTGTATACAGCCAGTACTACCTCACCCCAGCTACTACCAGACACATCCTGTATACAGCCAGTACTACCTCAGCCCAGCTACTACCAGACACATCCTGTATACAGCCAGTACTACCTCAGCCGGCTACACCAGACACATCCTGTGATACAGCCAGTACTACCTCAGCCCAGCTATACCAGACACAATCCTGTATACAGCCCGTAATACCTCAGTCCAGTACTACCAGACACATCCTGTATACAGCCAGTACTACCTCAGCCCAGTACTACAGCACATCCTGTATACAAGCCAGTACTACTCAGCCCGACTGCCTACCAGGACACATCCTGTATACAGCCAGTACTACCTCAGCCAGTAACTACCAGACACATCCTGTATACAGCCAGTACTACCTCAGCCCAGCTACTACCAGACACATCCTGTATACAGCCAGTACTACCTCAGCCCAGCTACAACAGACACCTTCTGTATACAGCCAGTACTACCTCAGCCCAGCTACTACCAGCACATCCAGACAGCCAGTACTACCTCACCCAGCTACTACAGACACATCCTGTATACAGCCAGTACTACCGAGCCCACTACTACCAGCACATCCTGATACAGCCATACTACCTCAGCCCACTACTACCAGACACATCCTGATACAGCCAGTAATACCTCGCCCATCTACTACAGACACATCGTATACAGCCAGAGTATACCTCAGCCCCAGCTACTACCAGACACATCTGTATACCAGCCAGTACTACCTCAGCCCAGACTACACCAGACAAATCCGTATACAGCCAGTACTCCTCAGCCCAGCGTACTACCAGACACATCCTGTATACAGCCAGTACTACCGCACCCCAGCTACTACCAGACCACATCTGTATACAGCCAGTAACACCTCAGCCCAGCTATACCAGACACATCCTGTATACAGCCAGTACTACCTCAGCCCAGGTACTACCAGCCCCTCGTATACAGCCAGTAATACTAGCCCAGCTACTACCAGACACATCCTGTATACAACAGATACTACCGCAGCCCAGCTACACCGACAACATCCGTTACAGCCAGTACTACCTACAAGCCCAGCTACTACCAGGACAATCCTGTATACAGCAAGACTGACATCATACACAGCTTACTACACAGATCAAATCATGTATACAGCCAGTACTACCCTCAGCAAGTTATAACAGAAAATAATGAATAAAGAAAGTCAGAATAAATAAAGACAAAGATAACTAAAAGTCAAATTAATGTGATAAAGACAGAAGAGGAATAACTCAGACAAGGTGGGATTACCCAGAACATGTTAAAGCAAGTAATAAATAAGCCCAGCTGCTACCAGACAAATCCTTGTAACAGCCAGTTATTACCTCACACCAGCTCTACCCAAGGACAATCCTGTATACAGCCAGCAAAGAAATAAGCATCATTGAACGAACCAGGAAAAACGAATGTAGAATGCAAGGTGATGTTTACGCCCGAAGCAGAATCAAACCAGAACACATCCGAGTTACAGGACAGGTACGACTATGCCCCAGCTGCTACCAGACAAATCGTGGAGACAGCTAGTATACCTCAGCCCACCCCACAAAATGATAGAAGAATGAAAGAATGAAGGTACACGAGAAACCAGCTACTCCCAGATACATTCTGTATACAGCCAGTACTACCTCAGCAAGGCTACTACCAGACACATCCTATATACAGCCAGTACTACCTCAGCCCAGCTACTACCAGACACATCCTGTACGCAGCCAGTATAACCAGACACATCCTGTATACAGCCAGTACTACCTCACCTTAGCTACTACCAGACACAACCTGTATACAGCCAGTACAAACTCAGCCCAGCTACTACCAGACACATCCTGTATACAGCCAGTAATACCTCAGCCCAGCTTCTACCAGACACATCCTGTATACAGCCAGTACTACCTCAGGCCAGCTACTACCAGACACATGCTGTATACAGCCAGTACTACCAGACACATCCTGTATACAGCCAGTACTACCTCAGCCAGGCTACTACCAGACACATCCAGTATACAGCCAGTACTACCTCAGCGCGCCTACTACCAGACAAATCCTGTATACAGCCAGTACTACCAGACACATCGTGTATACAGCCAATACTACCAGAGCCAGGCTACTACCAGACACATCCTGTATACAGCCAGTACTACCTCAGCCCGGCTACTACCAGACGCATCCTGTATACAGCCAATGCAACCAGAGCCAGGCTACTACCAGATACATCCTGTATACAGCCAGAAATACCTCAGCCCAGCTAAATCCAGACACATCCTGTATACAGCCAGTACTACCTCAGGCCAGCTACTACCAGACACAACCAGTTTACAGCCAGTACTACCAGACACATCCTGTTTACCGCCAGTACTACCAGACACCTCCTGTATACAGCCAGTAATACCAGACCCATCCTATATACAGCCAGTACCTCCTCAGCCCGGCTACTACCAGATACACCCTGCATACAGCCAGTCCTACCACAGCCCAGCTACTACCAGCACATGCTGCATACAGCCAGTACTATCTCAGCCCAGCTACTACCAGACACATCCTGTATACAGCCAGTACTACCTCAGCTACTAACAGACACATCCTGTATACAGCCAGTACTACCTAAGCCTGGTTACTACCAGACACATCCTGTATATAGCCAGTACTACCTCAGCCCGGCTACTACCAGACACATCCTGTATACAGATAGTACTAGCTCAGCCCAGCTACTACCAGACACATCCTGTATATAGCCAGTACTACCTCAGCCCAGCTACTGCCAGACACATCCTGTATACAGCCAGTACTACCTCACCTTAGCTACTACCAGACACAACCTGTATACAGCCAGTACAAACTCAGCCCAGCTACTACCAGACACATCCTGTATACAGCCAGTACTACCTCAGCCCGGCTACTACCAGACACATCCTGTATACAGCCAGTACTACCTCAGCCCAGCTACTCCCAGATACATTCTGTATACAGCCAGTACTACCTCAGC